>JASDQU011176000.1:12785-26771 GCA_032191745.1 Picea mariana
AATGAGTTGGCTAATAACCCTAGAAGCCTTGTCGGCTCAAGAATATAATTTATATTAGGCTATTAGCCTCCAAGAGAAGAATTCAGCCAGAAATAATAATAATATATTGAACAGACACATACCCAGAAGGAGAAGTCGGACCCAACAAACTGGCAGGATTACTATAAATACAGGGCACCAGTTTTCATTTGCAGCATCTCAGAATTGCATTTTCCCAGTTGGTGCACACTGCAGTTGCAGTCTGGTGCGCAGGTTTGAAGGAGAGTTGCAGGTGCAGCTGCAGCAACAGCAAGTTCTCAGTTTTGGCTTGAATATATCTTGGCTAGGGTTTGGAACATCTGATCAGTCTTTTGTGATGCGCTATCCTTGGGGATTGATGCGCTACTCTTTGTTTGGCTATCTAGCCTAGGGTTTGCTTCTAGAGGAATTCTCAGTCAAGGTTAAGGTGCTCGGAGGGAGGCTTCAGACTATGGTTGGGTGAAGAGGGTATCGTCAATGGTAAAACGAGCACACCATATTCTATATTCTAACAATTTTAACCCTACGCGAATATGTGTGTGTGTGTGTGTGTGCGTGTGTGTGTGTGTGTGTGTACCAGATAGACCCCATGAGATTCGTAAATTTGGTCTGTGTAATTTGATTTACTGTGTAGATTCGTGGAAGGTATTGCAATCAATCCTACTGCGATTGTCTCACAACTCGTATTCTATGTGTAAAGTAACAGTAAAGCTTATGTTTTATGATTTAATCTCTAAGCTCCATGTGGTGATAGATAGAGGGCAACAAAAATTCCTCTGCCTATAACTTATTTCAGTGTTGGTAAAAATATGTAGCGGGCGGTTTTAACCCTCTGATTCATGATTTACCTTCTATATTATCTTAAGAAAATATTGATATATGTATAGATATGTCATAACATCGACCCTCTATTTTATTAACTTCACTTGTATTTGTATAGCACAATTACTCGCCTATGTATCAATATCCCGAACCTCTATTCTTGGATTTCTCTCTGTGTTTTTAAATCGTAATTACTATTGTTTATGGTAGAACTTTTCTTGTACTCCGTCTACATTCTCTAAATTAGAAAAGATTTTCCTCTGTGGAAAATTTGTGATTTCAATGTGTGCATAATTTCAAAATTTAATACTTTGTTTATGTAAAAAACTTACTTACCCATTATAGGGACTTCATCACTGAGCCTGTGTGATTTTCCATTTTACATTTCTTTGTGTTCCTTGTACTTATACAACATCGTATAAATCGTAATTCCTACGCTCTCTACATATACAAGAGCATGGTTTTACCCTTGGTAGGATGCACATATGTATTCTGTGTGAGTTAATCTAACTCTACGTAGTTTTATAGTTTAGCTCTGGATATGCCAGGGCAATGTTTACCTTCTGTGGGGTTTCACGACTGTACTCTGGGTGTTTATTTAATGTTTTAACACTGTTTAACTTACTACTTAATTCTTAGGCATCAAAGTATTACTTTTAGTTACAATAAATTAATGATGGGGCCCTATCTTGTTTTGTGAGGGTACCCATGAGTCGATTTTGGGTCCACTCCTCCCCCTTTGGGTTGTGGACAGATCGTCGCCCAAGCGCCAGTGGAGAACTATTTCTATGTCGACTCAAGCTAAGTATGATCTCATTTTGTTTATTATTTATTTTCATTAAATTACTTAGCATAGTTTAATGAATCTATCATTTTCTACTTTACAGGTTTATACAAATTGACGGGAGCAAATCAAGGAAAGCCCTCTCGCTCATAAAGGTATTTGAGTTCCGACATAGGAATACACACTTATACCATTCTTCCTAAATTTTGTCTGCAAGTGGTAAAGGACTCTTTGCCGCCTATGGTCACTGTAATAGTTATTGAACCATGGTTTCATGGACACACAAGTTATTTTGAAATTTACTTTCAATTTGAAAAATACAGGTTGCTGAAACCATTTTGAACAAGGTTCAATTAATGTAACAACTACTATCGCATGTATTTGTAGACTATTGAAAATCATTGCTTTACGGTTATAGACATAAAGAGATATGTAATATAAATGTGGATTGTTATACATTATATCTTTTCTTTATGGCACTTGTACAGTTTGAAATTGTAATTCCATATACATGCATGCAAATCAAGGGTCAATAGGAAATTTCTTTATATATGAACAATATAAGCCTANATATATATGAACAATATAAGCCTATAACGCCCATGCATATATATAATTATATATATATATATAACCATTTGTATCATTTCTTTTGCATGAACACATAGATATGTCTACATAGTTGTTCACAGATCTATAACCACATTTAATGATAATAGAAGCATACACCAGTTCGATCATTTTCTTCTGTATGAGTTCCTATATATATACATTCATTCAATCATATATATATATTTATATAGTCATACAATATAGAACCTACAATAGTTCAATTATTTCTTCCACGTGAGCTCATATATACATGAATATACTAACAACACAAAATCCATCACATATCTAACAATTATAATCAACAGAATATTAGCCAGAATGCAAGTAAAGATGCATATCTGAAACTGATGCTGGGACACAAATGGAACAACCAAGTTCCACCCAACTATGCAATAGAACAACCAAGTTTACTTGCTCCGTTCACCACCTAGCCTAACCATGAGTCGATAAGGGCGAATTTAAAATGATCCTCCTTTGCTAAAGTCACCTTCCACGGATGTGAAATTCCCTTGACTCACACCAAAGTGTTCATAACAATAAGTAGTTTCCTTTCTCCAACATACTAAGCAACGTCCTTCCTCCTCCATATGTTGTATTTATATGCATCTTGTGCCTAGGTAGTTTCCTTCCCTCCTTGGGGATTTTCGCAGCTTTATAAATCCCTGATTTTTAGGGGCTTCTAGTGGTCAAATCCCTCATTTTCCACTTGTAAAAATCATCCCTAAGGCAACTCAAATATGTTCCCCATTCATGGAGTCATGGTCAACTATTTTCAACTTGGTTGTTCCATTTGTCTTCCAACATTTAATATATAAAAAGGTTTGTCTTTTACATGTGTCAAAATCAAGAAGTTAGTTGGGAAAATCAAATCTTTGCCCAAAAATCATAAATAATTAATTGCAATAATCAAATTCCAAATTTGGATTTGCCATCAATGGAAAATATTTTCCAAATTTGAATTTGCCAAAAATGGAAATTTATTCCCAAGTACACTTAGACTTTAATAATTAATTATTTTTGGAGATATTACAACACGATATCTCGTTGGAAAGGTATCATTGAGGAGATTCATTTTAGGGGCTCAATCAGAGCCTTCTACCATCATTGAGAAGCTATATCCCGAAAAACCTTCATTTAGGCCCTCAAAATGCTCCGAGAAGTTAAAAACTGCTAAAAATAGTAAATTGTAAGAATTGTCAGAAAATTGTTTTGAACTAGTTGGAAAAGGTGGGTGGCCATCGATATCCACCAAGATCACTCTCTTTGCAGTGGAGGATCTCCATAGTTGTTGGCTATTTCATAACAACAAGGTGACTTGGTCACTTACTTCAGCAATACCGTTGGCAACGATTCTCTTTACAACATGCCAAATTGCTCAAACCTCCCACAACTGGGGTTTCCAGGCATCAGATATGGTCCCTAAATAGTTAAAATGGAGGTTAAATTACCTCTGAAATCATTATCTCGGTATCAATGTTTCTCACTACCGATTTGGCCAGAAATTCAACACAATTTGCAAGAAAACAACTCAGAAATACAGCTCTGCAAATCAACAGTTCAACTTCATCAATTCAACAAATCACAGGTTGATTCTTCTTTTAAGTCTTCTCATGATTGCTCGACTCGTTGGTCTCTTCCGACAGCTGACAATTGTTAAGCAGCGAAAGCAAAACAAAGCATAAAACCAAAGCATAAACTAATAAAGATTAAACACGCATGAAACCAAGAAAACCAAACACACACTTGACACAGTGATTTATGTGGAAACCCAAATCAAGAAAAAAACCACGGGCAATGATTATTGGTCTTCTTCTATTGAAGGGAGAATTACAATAGCCAACCCCATAATACAACCATCCTCTCATCACACAATGTACTCTCTTGCACTCACATTGTACATTTCACATTGTCCTCTATATCTATGGGTATGCTCGTATATATAACATATATCACTCAGTTACTCATATTGATCATGAATAGATAACATATTTGCACAAATAGTTCATAAGTAGATTGCATGCACGCACACGTGCATGCACATGTGCATCTGCATGTGACCGCATGGGAAAATCTATTTGCATGTTTCAAACAATCTCCACCTTGAAAACAATTTACCTGATATATCATGCCCTTAATCAATTCATCCATCACCTTTCTTGCAAGAGAAGCCAAACACCATCACAGCTCCGCAACTTCTCTAACAATACTGTTACATGAACATGCTTGCACAATTCACTCCAGCATGGACCATTCTATCTCCATCAGTAACCTGTCTAATAGATTGATGCACTTGTCCAAATATCATGAATCATAACCAGATACCAAATCAATGAAACCATTCTAGATGATACTTGTGATTCTGTGTTTGAAGCACCCATTTCCATACTCCTGACATGGTTTTTCAATGTCTCTACTAACAACACCAAATGCATGTGAAATGATGACCATTTCTCCATCACAATCATCAAACTTCTTACTAGCATATAATACTCGAGACATATAACCCTTTTCATCTTCATCAATTAGGACATAATATTGAAGAGAATTTACAATGGAAAGCCAAAGGGATTTTACAAGTTTCACATTATTCATACCGAACTTCCTGAGTATCTTCACCACATACTTTTGTTGTGATAACCAAGCTTACGATCTTTCCTGTCTTTGTGTATTTCGATGCCCAATATTTATTTTGTTGCCCCCATATCCTTCATAACAAACATCCTAAGCAACTGATCCAACCTGTTGATCCCAACCATGCATGTGCTTGCAACAAGCATAATGTTTAACACCAAGATAATGGATATACCATCAACACAATGGTTATACTCACTTCTTGTAAAATTTGTCTCACTATGAAGGAATCAAACATCTTGTACCATTTTCCTAGCATGCTTTAGGCCATATAATGATTTTTGAGTTTGCAAACAAATCTCCTATTGTGATTCTGAACTAACCATTCTGGTTGTTCCATATACATCCCCTTATAAAAGGAGATTCATCAATAACTTCATCTTTGTCCATAATGATTCTGTGGGTAGTAGGATCCCAAAGTATGCACCCCTTAACATCATCACCATTTCTAAACTGGACACACTGCTCCACCTAAAACTTTTCATTCGAACAACTTTGACCAAATCTGGCCAAACCAGCCAAGTAAACCTTCACTACTTACCTCTAGGCCCATTTAAAATGGAGTTCACGAAGCCTTTTATAGGTTTCATTACATGCAATTCATGGACACAATACCACGGGATACCCAAAAAACATGGACCTAAAAATACACCTATTTTGACCTAAAAACAAATTTAACTCATTAACTCTTTCACCGAGCTAAGGCTAACTCAAAATACATGCCTCCCACCCCACATATTCAATCTACCTAAATCTATGTTTAGAATTTACATAGGTGACTTGATAAAACAGGGGTACACATGCCTATCCAGGTCTTACAGACATATGCCCATTTACATGCAATCAATAATTTCTACAACTCCGAAGTAAACACATTTTTTTTATTTTTTTTTTCATGGTGACTCAACCATTATTGTACTGCACCTTCTATGTGAACATAGGCGGTGAGACACAACATGGAGAAAAAACTTGATCAACCATAACTGTACCTGAATTTTCTTCTATTCTGGAGTCCTCTTTGGATGCTTGTTGTCTTTTCCAACAATCCTTCTTGAGATGCCCAGATTTGCCACAAAACCAACATTTTTCCTTACCATTACTGTGTTGATATTATGGTAGTTGTGGGAGGTATTTACCTCCACGTGTAAACCTGATGAGAATAGAATACTCCAGAAAGAAAGAAGAAACCCTAATGAGTTGGCTAATAACCATAGAAGACATGTCATCTCAAGAGGATAATTTATATTAGGTTATTAGCCTCCAAGAGAAGAATTCGGCCAAAAGAATTAATAAATAATGAACAGACAGATACCTAGAATGAGAACTCGGCCCAGGAAGTTAGCCAGAATTAGTATAAATACAGGAGACCAGTTCTCATTCTGGCAGGCAATCTCATAATTGTAGAGCAATAACTTGTGCACACTACAGTGCCCAGTCTTTTGCACATGTTTGAGGAGAGATACCATTGTAGTTGTTGTAGCTATAAGATCACGTTTGGCTTGGACTATCTCTTGGTTAGGGTTTGGACTATCTGATCAGCTCTTGTTGAGGCCCTATCCTTGGGAAAAGGTGCACTTCCATTTGTTTGGCTATCTAGAATAGGTTTTTCTTTCAGAATGATTCTCTGTCAAGGTTAAGGTGCTCGGAGGGTGGTTGTGGCCTATGGTTGGGTGAAAATAGTATTGTCAATGGTAAAACGAGCACAATTCTTCATATTCTAACACGTTATGGGCCCACACCTCCTTCATTTAGTCTAACCGCTGGAAGGAAACATATCTGTAAGGATATTAATATCGTTGAAGAACTATCGCTAGGGTTTCTAGCAGGAGCAGTGACCATACCACTGCTACTAGGGTTACTAGTAGTTGTAGTTGTAGAAACCCTAATCCTCTTGTTGAGTCACCTTAAATGAAGGGATTGACCTAATCTATGGATAGATCAGTGTGCCCTAGCCTATCGCATCTCATGGTACTCTCAGAAAACCAATACATGAAGTTCGAGCTTTTGGTCAAATCTAGGGTTGACCAAGTCAAAGCAACCATGAGTTACTCTATGAAGTCAGAGAACAAGTTAGATGGAGCTTCTAACTTCAGAGCGTGGAAGACAAGTATTGATATCATCCTTTCCAAGAATAAAGTGTTGGATATCGTGAAAGGAAAGATCATGAAACCATAGTTTGAAGAAGAGAAAGAGAAGGAACCATAGAATGTTGCAGCTATGGAGAAGTTCAAAGACGAAGACATCAATGCCATGAGTATCATAGTGGATTCTATAAAATACCACTTGATACCCTACATCTCCCATCTTGACTCATCAAAGAAGATGTACAATGACCTAACAAACCTCTTCTCAGTCAGAAACATTGGACAAGTAATGATTCTGAAGAATGAGCTCCGTGACATGAAGATGGATGATGATGACAACATAACATCATACTTTGTATGAATCTCTCAGTTAAGATATCAACTACAAGCTATTGAATAGATCATTTTAGAGAAGGAATTGGTAAACATAGTACTCAATGGTCTTCCCAAGACATGGGATGCATTTTCCGCAAGCATGAACACAAGGAAGGAGTATCCTACATTTGAAGAAATTTGGATTTGTTGTGCTCAAGAAGAATCCAAGATCAGTGAAAAATAGAAACCCCAAAAGAAGTACGATGATCAAGCCTTCACGACAAGATTCAAGAATTTGAGGAACAAAAGGATGTTTGGTTCAAGGAGGAAGCCAAATAAAGAGAAAGACATTTCCGAAGTACAATGCTTCAACTTTCGAAAGTATGGTCACTACAAGAATCATTGTCCCAAGCTAAATAAAAGGAAGGAGAAACATGAAGCATCGGTTTCTGAAGAAAAGGAACCCACAAAGAAGACTAAGTAAGATGAAAGAGTCTTCTTGTTCTGAAGGTAACAATACTCTTCTTAGTTCTTGTACATATCTTGTATATCTATCTATTAAAAATATGTTCCAAGAAGAACTACATCTATGGAAGAACAACAAGATAAGGATTGCTATCACTATACAAGAAAGGATGAAATATATCAAACAAATCTTGTGGAAGCTATTACAAGATAAGCCTAAATCATAATCAATCTTGAAGAAACCTAGAAGAAAGAAGTCAGCAATCAAGAGAAAATTGGAGTAAGACTTATGACACTTTGCAAAAGACAATAAGGATGTATATGGAAACGTGGACTCTCCTAGATGGAGGGAGCCGAGTATATATCACCATAAAGAAGAGCATGTATTCATACATGAAGCAAGGATTAGGAGGGAGATAATCCTACGATCCATTGAATATGATGAAGTATATATCCATGGCAGCAAACATGAAAAGAAGTACGTGTTCAATTCGACCTTAGAAGAGGTCTTTTTCGAAGAAAAACCTTAAAGTATCCCTGATTGTCCATTCACATCCGTGATCCTATGATAAAAGGAAAAAGTGGAATCTTTAGGGCATGGAGTCTATAAGAAATTCCATGGACCCAACAGCTAAAGAAAGACATAAAGAAGAACATGAAGATTCCAAGAAATAAAGAGAAGCCAGAACAACCAGTCATTGTATTGAGAATCACAAGATTACTAGCCTGATATGAACTCACTAAAAGAAATCAAGCAGAGGAACTGAAATTCGTGATGAAGAATAGTGTATGGAAGACTTATGAATGAAATCGTTGTGAGATCTAGAACTAGAGGTTCTCCTAATATGGAGGGAGAAGAATATGACGATTACTTGCTCCATTAAACCAGACATATCTCTACATGAGTCATTATGTCATCTGCAACATCCATGAGTTGGAATTCTACATCAGATAAATGCAAAGAATGTTCTCCAGAGAATTTGAAGAAATAGCGTATGAAGAGAAACCTCGAGACTTTGAGGCATACTAGAAAGAGACCCTTGTATGTAGATGGAAAAAGATAACTTGGTGGAGAACCTCTAGTGCACAACAGAAGCGTGGTGAAGATTTTCTATAAAAAAGATATTGTATAAAGATGATTACTCAGTAGATCAGATATCATGATGTCAGAAGAAGTGCCACATGGATATGTTCCAGTGTTCCAAACAATGATATACTTTATTGATCAGAGCTACATGAAGCCTTCAGAGAAAAACCAGTGTTCCAAACTGAAGTACATCTGAAATCAAGCATCACATTATCCGTGATAAAGTCCAAAAAGAAGAAAGTGGTTCTCCAATACATATCTCCACAAATGAGAAGATAAGAAGACATTTTGGTAAAGATTTTATCCAAGATGAAACAAATTGCATACTCAAGCTGGAGCTCATGGAGATGACTCCTAGGTTGGGAGGGAGGACTGATATGTATTGATTTATGGACAGTCATTTTTCAATTCGAAAAATGGTCCAAGATGAGTAGATTCTTTCCTATTCGGAAAGTGGATTGGGATTTCTGACGGACAATGATTTCCCATTGTGGTTAACATGGGAAATGGTCCATATTGTTGATGTATCATAGACAATGACTTCCCATTCCACATGGGGAGTGGTCTAGGGTAGTCTCTCTTTTTGAGGGTTACTCAAGAAGACTGGCTCGCCTCGACGAACAACGATTTCTCATTGTGGTTAACATGAGGAATGGTCCATTTTGGAGGTTGATAAAGGACAGTCTTTTCCTCTTGTGGTTAACAAGGGAAATAGACTAGACAGTCATTTCTTAGGGTGTATTCATTCTCTCGAAGTTACACTTTGTTTAGTGCTAGAGGAATGGCCTAGGGTGGGGAATGGTCTAGGCTCAACAATCAGGGACATGCATTCCTTAGGGCATAATCATTCTCTCTAGGTTACACTTTGTTTAGTGTCGGAGGAATGGACCAGTGTGAGGAATGGTCCAGGCTCAGAAATCAAGACAATTATTCTTCCTTTCTTGAGAAGAATAGTCTAGATAGCTCATCATTGATGTCTTACCTTTTGAGGAAATATTGGATTGTAGTTATGTACTACTATGAATAGAAGGAGTTGTGTTCTATTTTATTCTGATTTCCTTGAAGACTATCAGTAGTATTGGAAATGATTATCACGTAGATGGATGGTCAAAGAACAGAGAATTTCCCAGATGGAAAATGATAGCTAACATTTACTCTTCTAGGACATATGTCCAAATTAGAAGTCACTCTGTGGTGTGAGTGACATATCCATCATCATGTCTAATTACTCATATGGAGTATAGTTACGAGAGATGATACAATTGATGATACTGATGGTGATGCTGGTGCTCATAATATAGTCATGAGATAGTTTATGTTGATGCTACCGGGTGAATGGTATGTTCATGCTCAAGACCATTACCTGTAATACCTCCCTAGCCAAGAGGGAGTGTTGATATTATGGTAGTTGCGGGAGGTATTTACCTACACGTTTAAACCTAACAAGAATAGAATATTCCAAAAAGCAAGAAGAAACCCTAATGAGTTGGCTAATAACCATAGAAGACATGTCATCTCAAGAGGATAATTTATATTAGGTTATTAGCCTCCAAGAGAAGAAGTCATCCAGAAGAATTAATATATACTGAACAGACAGATACCCATAATGAGAATTCAGCCTAGGAAGTTAGCTAGAACTAGTATAAATACATGAGGCTAGTTCTCATTCTGGTAGGCAGTCTCAGAATTGTAGAGCAGTAACTTGTTTGCACTGCAGTGACTAGTCTTGTGCGCATGTTTGAGGAGAGTTTCCATTGCAGCTGCTGCAGCTAGTAGATCACGTTTAGCTTGGAATATCTCTTCGTTAGGGTTTCAACTATCTGATGAGCTCTTGTTGATGTGCTATCATTGGGGAAAGGTGCGCTACCCTTTGTTTGGATATCTAGCCTAGGGTTTTCTTCAGGAATGATTCTATGTCAAGGTTAAGGTGCTCAGAGGGTGGATTCGGCCTATGGTTGGGTGACATTAGTATTGTCAATGGTAAAATGAGAACAATCCTTCATATTCTAACATATTTTCCTTTGAATTAGACTTGGTTGTACCTTTTTGATCGTTCCCTCATTTTGTAGATCGACCTCTGACCACCATTGCTTCTGTTGTTGAGGTTTCTTTATTGGATCTCTTCCTCATCTCCTTAGACAATAAATCTCCCACAACAATATCATAATCAATGGTATCTATTTTTCTAAACCACATAGTTGTGACCAGATGATCCCAAGACTCAGTCAATGAACACAGTAGCATAACCACCTTGTCCTCATCTTCGAACTTTACTTCCATAACAATTAATTGACAAATTAGAGTATTGAAAACATTCAAGTGATCAACAATTTTTGTACCTTCTTTCATTCGCAAGCTGTACAACTTCCTCTTCAAGAATATTTTGTTTGACAAGTTCTTTGTCATATACAAACTCTCCAATTTGGTCCACAAACCCGTTGTTGTCTCCTCTTCAATGATGTTAAAAAAAAACTCATCTACCAGACATAAACGAATAATATTGAGGGATCTTGCATCCAGATCCTCTTAGTCCTCGTCTATTATGCTTGTCGGTTTGTTTGTCTTTCCAGCCAATGCCTTTTTCAATCCTTGTTGCACAAGTAGATCCCGCATATTGAGTTCCCATAGTACAAAGTTATTCTTACCATTGAATCTCTCCACCTCAAACTTGGAACTCTGCACTTTCACCATTCAAAAAAAACTCCAAAACACCACCGCTTATAAAATCACACCCTTTTAAATATAGAAAAACAATAATATAAACCTTAAAAAAAAATTTAATATATATATTTTTTTCTAAAAAATAATATTTTATACCTAAAAAAACCCCTTTTGCTAAGCTCACCATAAAAAAGTTCACTTTTTAAACAAAGGTATCCACCTTATATATATTAATAAAAGGCTCACCTCCTTCCATAAATTTTATTACTCCACTTTTTCTCTTATGTGCATAACAAAGGTCCACCTCACCTTTATTAAATAATATTCTCCACTTTAACAAGACTTCACCCAAATCATAAACCATTCTTCCTTTTTAAAAAGATTCATACCATTCGCATCTTTAAAACCATGTAAATTTTTCCTTTAATAATTTTTTATGATCGTCGCACCCTATTTAATGGATCACCTACAACTATTTCGTAATTTGTCGCATGGTGTTAATGGGTAGCCTGTGACGATTTGCATTCAAATCATCGTACCTTGTATTCAAATTGTCGCACTGTGTACAATGTGTTGTTTATGATGATGTCATACTGTGTGTCGTGTACAACCCGCGATGATTCTGTAAGTCTTCGTGCTATCGTCACACTGTTCCATAGGGACTACCTGTGATGATGTAATAAAACCCGTCCTCAGCTCTCCACTTGCACTTCACTCGGCTTGGTTTGGCTCTTCGATCCAAGGACCAAATTCTTTTCTCCTTCGCTCTCTACTCCTTCAACTCTAAGCTCTAATACCACTTGTTAGGAAGCAGAAGCAAAACATAGCATAAACTAAGCAATATTAANTGACACAATGATTTATGTGGAAACCCAAATCAGGAAAAAAACCACGAGCAATGATTATCGGTCTTATTCTATTCAAGGGAGAATTAAAATAGCCAACCCAAGCATACAACCATCCTCTCCTCACACAATGTACTCACTTGCACTCGCATTGTACATTGCACATTGTCCTCTACCTCTATGGGTATGCTTGTATATATAACATCTATCACTCAATACTCAGACTACTCATGAAGAGATAACATAGTTACATGAACAGTTCATAAGTAGATTGCATGCATGTGCATGTGCCTTTGTATGTGACCGCATGGGAAAATTCATTGGCATGTTTCCAACAACAACAATAGACAACATTCATAGAAATAGAGGCAGGGAACAATTTCCTCTAGGCAAGACGCTGACATCAGTCTCCTCTACACAGAAAAATGATGATTGACCTTCTTTGGCAAGTTTATGCATGGAATAATCAGTGGTTAGACTCTTCTGATAGCAATTCAACAATCTTCTCTTTAGACATGGTGTTCTTCCACTCTATTCAACGATCTTCTCTTCAAATCCAATGGTCTTATTCCGAAATTGACAAACCAATGTTCTGAGTCAGTGCTCCTCTCTACTTTCAATTCTTTAGCATTCTATGGCCCTCGACCTAGCTCTAATACCAAATTAGAGATCAAACAAACCTAAACAATAGCGAGATAGAATTTTCACATACACACTTGGATTCTTATTGTTTGAAGTGTAATACATTTATAGAGGAATTTTGGCGTAATAGATTTCTAGATAACTTATTATTATTGCTTGAAATCTAATACATGTATAGAGCAATTGTAATCAACACCTATATGCTATTGACGATTTATAATTTGCATATTAGAAGGTTACATAAAAATACTGAAGGTGATCGGAACCAAAGAAAAATATGTAAACTAAACATGGAAAGCAAACAAACTCTATAGTGTAAGATATTTTATTATATGGATATGCATGGCTTACTTGAAGTATAGAAATTTGAAGGCTATTTTGTCCGTCAAGAAATATTATACCAGTCAAATCCTTTAAAAAAAATAGTAAACAATTTGTATAGTTTTTTCTAAAATAAATGATTTTTAAGTTTTTCTCATCTAAACTGTTTTTGTAGACAGTCAAGTTATCCACCAAAATAAATGATTTTTAAGTTTTTTTCATCGAAACCGTTTTTGTAGACGATCAAGTTAATAGTATTGTTATTTTGCAAAATGGTTTCTTCAATGATTCCCCAATATTTTATCCAAGACCAGGCATCTTTATGCCATGCTCGCTTGAGTCGATGGTGTTTGACAACACAAGTATTCCAACATAGGATGAACACCTTCAGTAACCACTCACATAACCAAATCAAAGATCAACACACCAATGTTTTCACATGGTAAAACCCCTATGGGGAAACATCCACGACCCCGGCCAACACGACCACTTAGAGCAGTTTATTAATGCAAAGAAAAAGATTACAGAGAGATTTTACAAGAGAATTTCTCACAATCAATCATCGGCAAATGACCCTCCATGCTCCTTAAATAGAGATCATGGACCAATCGGGTGTTAAGACATAGATCAATGGTCGTTAAGATCGATGAGAGTATGGACCATCATATCACTCTATGTCGGAAACATATCGTGACCGTC
>JASDQU011176001.1:2997-13023 GCA_032191745.1 Picea mariana
TTTATTACTGCTCATTATTGGATAATAATTCTACATTGATATAACATTTGAAGAAAAAGGATTATAATTACGTTATTATTGATTCACCCCCCCCTCTCAGTGATCCAACACGAAGGACCTACAGGGTTAAACCACGTGAAACTTACCTTGATCCGACGGTCATTGTAGCTTGCAATCAGATTGGATGGCTAGGATATTTTCTCCTTCGTGCACAATCCTCCTTCTGTCTGGACTCTGATCCAATGGTCCAAATCTACACTAACAACTGTAGCTCCCTCCTCCGCTGCTGCAACTCAATCTTCCATCTACGGAAGGATTTCTTCGATCTTTCAAAAGGCCCGACCTTTGATTCTCCTGCAAGGTCGTCTGCTTAGCCTCTACTTGTGTTTTGGAAAAAGATACTCTTCATGAGCTTTGGCACTGGAAAAATTTAACCTCTGGCACACTCCTTACATCCTCTGAGCTTTTGAAATTCTAGAGACTTAGATATTTTTAAAAAATCTCCCTACGCACACCTTGCACTAACTCTCCTATGAACTTGAAATTGCTTAGACTCCTAAGGGAGTCATCCCTTTGTTATTTTAACTTCTTCTCGTTCCCTCCTAGAACTCACACTCTGTCTTATGATATTCCCCAACACTTTAACAATGTGTTGGTTTTTGTGCAGTCCTTGCACAGTTTTTCCTTATGCGTTCTGAACTTTTCAGGCTCACCTGCACACGCCTTGCACTCACTCAATGCAATCCTTGCAGAGCTTCCTTCCTCAGAGTGTTAAACAACTCTAGTGTGTCTTCCTAAAAATCTTCTCACAGAACTCGAAACAGAGTTCTCACACACTCCTTATGCCTGCTCAATGCACTCCTTGCAGAGCCTTCTCCCTAGAGTGTTTAGTAACTCTGGCGTGCCTTCTCTTTCACTACTTCTTCTAAGCTTTTGAATGATTCTAGTGTGCCCAACTGGCACACTCTTCTATGAACTCAAGACGGAGTTCAAAATGCACTCCTTGTGTTGGCTTCACAGAGTATTTCAATTACTCTGGTGTGCACTCCTTGCACAAGCCTAAGAGCCTAGAATTAGTGAAAATCTACAGATAGATAGAGAAGTCTATCTAATTCCTGCAAAGGAAATATAACATACTCACGACATCCATATCATACATGAATAAACATAGAAAACATTCAAACAACACATAGAACATACACACAAGAATCATACATAGGGAAATATGCTCTTGTAATGATATCTGAATGCTTCTGTACAATGTTTACAAGACTGGACTGCAACTGAGTCTCATTTCTTTCTCTCCTCTCCTTCTTAGCAGCTAACTCATAATAATCTTAATGAATTTCAATACATTGATATTTTTACAAAAGAGGGGCTCCTCGAGCCTTCCCTCTAACTACCTACTCGCATTAACTTACAATCAATTACACTTAATTGATATCTGTTCTGAATCAGACTTAAATCTATCTACCTGTCAACGCTTAAAGGTGACTCTACCTATTACAATAACTCGGCTTGTACAAAGACAGGGGCTCATCTTTCCTTGAGCCCTCAAACATCAATTCTCATTGAATTACATTAAATTTTAAATTTAGGTTTAAAATGAGAGGGATGTCGCCTCTCTTCCCTTGGAATTCGTTCCCTCCAAGTGTGCTGATGCGCTGACGTGTTGGTGCATTGATGAGATGGAACGATGCTCTTGCATCATATGGAGTCTTGTTTGTATAGCTATTGTAGCACTCAACACACACATGCCTTCATTTCATGCATCTATGTTTACAATGCTTTAGGCCAACTTAGTTCTTGTAAAATCTATGGCATAAGCATGACACAATGTTGATTATGATAGTGTGAATATTAACCATCCAAATGCTAAGGGTTCTTCTAGTTTAACTCCTTTATATTTTGATGCTAGAAATCCCTTATGTTTTAATCCAATAATGTTTATTGATGAAGACATAATTTCATTGCATGTAGTAATCTACCTTTTGATATTCAATCTTAAATAATAAAGATCAACAAAATATCTATTAGACATTTAATCTTACCTTTTATCCTTTACAAAACGGTCTCACCTCTATAAGTTTTCACGTGATGTATATGAAGCACAAAATGAGAGAATCCAAATGATAGTGACCAAGCTTCTACAAGTTGTCATAAAACCAAATGAGAATATGTGAATCTAATCCAGATAAAAAAAAATGGATGTATCATTATGTTGATTATTAAATGTCCCACCTTCACCTTTAAGGTAAAGGTCAATATGGACAAATGTGTAATATCTATATCTTATACTAAAAGGATATTATATATGTATTCTTATATTTATTACATGTGTTTTTTCATTGTTTAATAAATAAAAAAAATACAATGTAAAGAATCTAATATAAATTATAGATGGAAGGAAAACAAAATTGTTCTCTTACAGTTTGTATATGTAAAAAAGATTAAGACTACATTCCATATTCTATGGAAAATAACAGAAGAACCATGTGCATTCCTATCAGCATTAGGCTTGTGGACATGTTTATCAAATGTAAGAATGCTAATATGGCTCACAAATATGTTTTGTCATGGAAGGTAATTATCGTTGGATTTTACTAAAATGACAACTCATGAAATCGAGGGTATAAAACTCAATTCAATCACCATGGATAGTGTTATTCCTCCTAGAGTTTATTTAATTTCCATCATTTCTAGGATGGTGTGCTAGCTTCCATGTGTCCTTCTCACCCTAAAAGATGCCTTAGATCATCTCTAAGGTGCACGAGATATGCTTCCCTTCTTATATCTTCAATCACAATGGATATAGTTTATTTTTAAGATTGTGATTAAGGTATAATTGCCAATATCATCATTTCTAGAATGGTTTGCTAGCTTCCATGTGTCCTTCTTACCCTAAAAGATGCCCTAGATAACCTCTAAGGTGCACGATTCATGCTTCCCTTCTTATATCTTCTTCCAAATGGTTGCATGATACTATGCAATAAACAGTGTCAAACAAAAATACAAGAACAATACAAAGACTTCATCTCGATGTTGGGTTTCAATATGCTCTTCTAATCTACCTATGTATTACACATATAAAATTGAATTGTGGAAGAAATAAAATTACCCATATCATAGATTTGTTCTATAGAACCAATAGATATTGATGTATACTAGATCCAAAAAGATATCGTTAGAAGGAGGAATAGTTGCATGTAACTAGAAATTAATAAATCCCAGAGATATCTAGAGTCAAAAGGTGGAAACCATCATCGATGATTATGAGATAAGTGTTCTTTTGGTTAGCGAGAAGATTTAATGCATATTTATTACACATTGATATGATTGATTGAAATGGGAATAAATGTTGTTTAACGTATACGGGATCAATAACGCTGTGCTTAGGATACTATTTGGGCAATAATATTTATGGTATATTGAATCATGGCCTAGCATAAGAACACAAATACTATAAATTAACATCAATTGGAAGAAAAATATCCTCTAAGCATGAATATTTATTGTATATTGAATCATGGCATAGCATAGGAATACAAATTCTATAAATTTACATCCATTGCAAGAAAACTATCCTCTAAGCATGAAAATATTGAGGTTTCATTGAACTATGCAATTGATTACTTTACAAGTTCATTGCAAAATTATCAATCTTCTCCAAAATTAATTCTAAAATCAATTTATTGACAGAGGAATCTACATTAAGAGGGAATGGAGATTTTACCATTGCAAAATTATCAATCTCCTCCAAAATAAGTTCTAAAATGAATTCATTGACAGAGTAATTTACATTGAGAGGGAATGGAGATTTTACCACGTCTGAAGCTGTCTAGGGAAGAACTTATTTATTTATAATTTTAAGGTCTTTTCATTGTCCTCATTTCTAGCATATATCATCATATTCTAATAATGAGCATCTAGTTTAGACATTTTGTCCAACACTTTGGCATGTATCCGTCATTCTTCAACACTTAATATGTATGTCAATGAGTATTTAACCCAAGTAAACATTCTTCTCAATTCTATTATTGATCATGTGGGCATGGACTTGCTTATCATCATTTAGAGAGTTACGATCCACAAATTGTAATAGTAATTTCTTATTAAATAATGATTAGTATTCAAGTTTAATATAATCTAGACTTCATGTCCAAGACATTATTTTGTATTAAGGTTTAATACAAATTTATGTTGGATTTTTTTGGAATGAATGCACCCTATATTTGATGATGCTACCTTTCATCTCTTTAGTATCTAAATGCTCTTTACTTACTATTTTTCTGACTAAACAAGGTCTCATAATGTCACAATAGGATGATGATACTATTTAGGTCTTTTCATGTTGCCAAACAATCACAACCAATAGTTACTTCCATGAGAAGATAAACATAGCAAGAACTAAATGTATGCATTAGATTCCATATTCAAGGGAATGTTAGAGGCCTATTTAATGACACTTTATTTTGTTTATTAGGCAAGTATATGTACAACAATCTACTTAGTGAAATTGGAAGAATAATACTATTAACAACCAACATTATTTCTTTAGAAATATGGAAGGACTCAAATTCTCATAAAGCTTCAAGAAGGTATCCATGTGATATTCTTTGAAGGATGCCAAACTATTATAGCCTCCATTATAAATTATAACTTTCAAGCATTCTTCATTATAAATTATAACTTTCAAGCATTTTTCATGTTTATGATTCCACAACTAATAATATTTGATGCCTTTGCAATAACTAGTGAAGATACACCTTTGACTTTTCTCTTTCAACTTTGACCACTTCATTCAATTTTTCTCCCAATTTAGTCTTTCATGTGATGAGGAGAAAGAGCACATGATTTTTTTCACATTGTTTCCATTTGAGTGACAAGTAGAAGGAGCACATGACCTGATAGGGATTCTAATCCCTAAGATTTCCATATGTATTATTATCTCCAATTATTGTTTGTATTAGGAGACTATCATTATTGGTTTGGAGTGATGAATAATTTTAGTTTCCTATTTGTGTGATTGTTGAGATATTCATGGCATCCTTGAGTTCTCTTATCAACCTATTCATTTTTTTTGTATATAGATCCTATTTTGTTGGATTTGGAGATTCTTTCTGTTAGAAAAACAGGATTACATAGCAATAAAATAAAACAAACGTGGAAATAAACCACAAAAGATACACAATATAATAGAGACACAGATATACGTGGTTCACCCAGTGGGATACGTCCACTAGAGAAATTTACAGGTCCTTCCTTTATTATTATCAAGCAAATGAAGGGATACAACCTACAACACACCCACTGTAACTTCCTCTTCTTTCTCTCACAATCTCCTCTCTCAGAATACAATGTTCACAATGATACATAGCCGCAATACATTTCCCTCATAAAAGAGGGTTTCCTTATAAGGAAAAAAACCCTAACATAACTTATACCGTCAGATCTACTACCTTATAATGAACGGTTCATATTTACTATGAAACTACAATATACATTTACAAGGAAAATTTTCCTTCGAGGGCTCGCTTTCCCATGGACCCCATAGAGGGGGTAACACCCCTCTACACTCCCCCGCATGGAGGAGTGTACATTCTTTCGGGGTGCAAATTCTTCATGGGGTATAAACACAATGGAAAACAAATACCTCTGAATTAGGAAGATAATCAGGCTCCACAACCAACAATCTCCCACTTGGAGATTGATCTCAACAACTCCACCTCTATTTTATCTGCTGGACTATGAACCTTGTTGGACCGGGAAAATTTTTCATCTTCACCTTCATTCTTGAAGACCAAATAAAGTTGAGCATGACATAGTTTCTCCCTGGTTACTCCCTTTTTTAACATGTCTGCTGGATTCTGGCTAGTCTGTATCTTTTCCAACTTCAAATGTCCATCTTCCAAGATAGATCATATGAAATGGTACTTGAGATGTATATGATTAGTATTCAAATGGAAGGCCGAGTTCTTTGCAAGATTAATGACACTCTCACTATCACAATACAACCTGCTATTCTCCTTCTTATTTCCCAATTCCTCCATAAACCTCTGTAACCAAATCATCTCTTTACTAGCATCTGTAGCAACAACATACTCTGCTTATGCTGTTGAAAGTTTAAAAACCTTTTGTAGTTTCGAAATCCAACTTACTTTTGTTCCACCTATAGTAAAAACATACAATGTGGTGCTCCTCCTGCTATCTTTATCACCTGGCATATATGAATCAACATATCCCTGTAGAACAGTGTCTGAACCTCCAAAACATAATGCATGAGTAGAAGTACCTCTCAAATACCCGAGAATCCACTTTACGACCTCCCAATGTTCTTTACCTGGATTTTTCGTATACCTGCTCAAAACTCCCACTGCATGTGAAATATCTGGTCTTGTGCAAACCATCACATACATCACGCTGCCAACTGTTGATGAATAAGGGACCCTGAACATGAAATCTATCTTCTCCCGTGTCTTGGGACACATTTCCTTAGTTAAATTGAAATGGTTGGCCAAAGGTGTACTAACTGGTTTTTCATTCTGCATTCTAAACCTCTCCAACACCTTCTCTATGTACTCACCCTTAGACAATGTCAATTTGTGATTTTTCCCATCTCTTGTTATTCTCATACCAAGGATTTTCTTTGCAGCACCCAAATCCTTCATCGCAAATGAATTAGCTAACTTATTCTTGAGAAAACTTATATCTTGCATATTAGACCTTGCAACAAACATGCCATCTACATACAATAGCAAGATAATATAGCTTCCATTCTCTATCTTTTTAAAATAAACACAATGATCAGAATGACATCTACTATAACCTTTTTCTGTCATAAACCTGTCAAACTTCAAATACCACTGCCTTGGAGATTTATTTATGCCATACAAGCTCTTCTTCAACCTGCATACCAAATTCTCCTTCCCTTTGACCTCATACCCCTGTGGCTGCTGCATATAAATCTCTTCCTCCAAATCCCCATGGAGATTTTTTTTTTTACATCTAACTATTCAAGGTGCAAATATTCTACTTCCACAAGACTTAAAATAGTCCCAATTGAAGTCATTTTAACAACACGAGAAACTATTTCATCAAAATATATACCTTTCTTTTGTGCAAACCCCTTTACAACAAGTCTATCCTTGTACTATTGTTTTCATCCATCTTCTTCCTTCAACTTGTAAATACATTTATTCTGCAATGCTCTTTTTTCTGCAGGCAATTGAACCAAATCCCAAGTCTGGTTATTTACCAAGGAATCCATTTCCTCTTTCATGCCTTTCTCCCACTTCTTTTTGGTGTCTTCCTGCATTTCCTCTTTATGACATTCTGGTTCACTAGAATCAGTCAACAATAAATAATGCTCACAGAAATCCAAATCAGTTTGTTTAAGATTTGGAAACAAATTTCTTTTGTGAAGTATTTGCATCCCTTTCTCACTCATGTGTCCAAGCCTATGATGCCACAATGTTATATCCACTCCTGTATAAGCTAAATAGATAGAAGAGTCGGTATTACCAATACATAAATACAATGTACCTACCTTCTCTCCTTTTGCTATCACCAATAATCCTTTGGTGACCTTCCACACCTTATCTGTAAATATGGATATACAACCTTCACTTTCCAACTACCCTGTTGAAATTAGATTTTTACTTAGATCTGGAACATGTATTACCTCTTTCAACAACCATTGGTTTCCATTTCTTTTCTTTATTTTTACCTTTCCCACTCCAACAATTTTGCATGGTGCATCATCACCCAAATGAACCTGTCCAAAATCACCTTGAACATAATCTAGAAAATGTTTCTTATGGGGCGTGGCATGAAATGAAGCCCCTGAATCTACTACCCAAGAATAAAAAATATTATCTACAGAAAGAATCAAAGCATCTTGTAACACATCACCTATTACATTTGCTTCCTAATTTTTCTCCTGTTGTCCATCTCTTTGTTTCTTTGGAGCTCTGCGGTATTTCTTCAGATGTCCTTTCTTCCCACAATTCCAACACTCTATATTTCCAAATTTGGATTTGGACATGCCCTTCCTAGAATTCTCATGGTTCCCTGATCCCTTTCCTCTATCCTTTTGTCTTCCCATGTTCTCCATGTTTAACGCATTACCTGATGTCTCACCTGTGCTTTTCTGTCATATTTCCTCACTAAGGATAACACCAACAACATCATCAAATTTTAACGTGTTTGAACCAGAGACAGAGTTACTTATAGCCATGACCAAGTCATTCCGTTTTTTTGGCAATGAGCACAAGATTAGAAGAGTCTTGACCTCATCATCAAAGTCCGCTTTTACAGAACTTATTTGATTAGTAACCGTATTAAATTCATTTAAATGATCTGCAACAGACCCACCTTCTGACATCTTCATATTAAATAATCTCTTCATTAGAAATACCTTATTGACACCGAGGGTTTTTCATATAGTTTAGCCAATGTGTCCATCATCTCTTTCGTTGTCTTTTCTTTCAAAATATTGAAAGCCATTGACACTGCGAGGCTCAGTCATGTCGTTCCTAGTGCCTTTTTGTCAAGAATCTCCCATTCTTCATCCTTCATGGCCATTAAATGCTTTGCTATTCCACCCAATGGTAGGAATAGATCCTTCTGATATAAATAATCTTCCATCTGCATCTTCCATAACTGGTAGTTATGGTCGTTAAATTTCTCGACCTTAAAATTTCCATCTTCTGCCATTGCTCCCACTCGAACTAGGAACCCTCTTTTCCTACGAGTTACCTTTCGCTTTGATACTAGTTGTTAGAAAAATAAGATCACAGAGAAATAAAATAAAAAAATGCGGAAATAAAACACAAAAGATACACAATACAATAGAGACACATATATACGTGGTTCACCTAGTGTGGGTTACGTCCACTAGAGAAATTGCCAGGTCCTTCCTTTATTATTATCCAACAAGTGAAGGGATACAACCTACAACACACTCATTGTAACTTCCTCTTCTTTCTCTCACAATCTCCTCTTTCATAATACAATGTTCACAATGATACACAACTGCAATACATTTCCCTCATAAAAGAGGGTTTCCTTCTAGGGAAAAATCCCTAACATAACTTCTACCATCATATTTGCAACGTTATATTGAACGATCCAAATTTACTATGAAATTACAATATGCATTTACAAGGAATTTTTTCCTTCGGGGGGCTTTGCTCCCGAACCCTCGCCGAGGGCCCCCTTGCCCCTGGACCCTATAGAGGGGGTAACCCCCTTTTGCACTCGCCTGCGTGGAGGAGTGTACATTCTTCCAGGGTGGAAAGTCTTCATGGGGTATAAACACAACTGTAAACAAATACCTATAAATCAAGAAGATAATCAGGCTCCATAACCAACACTTTCTCTCCTCAGTTTGTTGAGGCGGTTTTCCTCTTATAAGGGTATTTAAGCTTGGTTTTTGTTTAATGAAATATCAATATGGGATTGCAATAATTATTTTTTTGTATGAGCTCATCTTGTGAGTTGGATTTCCCACTTCTTTGGGAAATCCCACATCATGACCTTTCTCATAGTATATGGCGTGGGTTGATGAGAAGGATGAGCCCACGACCTTTATCACAATATAAGCATTTGGGTGATGAGTAGGAGGAGCACATCCTTTCTCACAATGCAAACATTAGGGTAATGAGGAGAAGGAGTGCATGCAAATTTTCACAATCTAGGCATTGAGGTGATGAGGAAAAAGAGCACAGGGTCTCTCTCACAATGTAAGTATTTGGGTGATTAGGAGGATCCCATTCCCTTTCTCACAATGCAAGCATTTGGGTGATGAGAAGGAGAACACATATTTTCTCATGGTGGAGGAGCACATGTCATTTCTCATGTAGGAGGAGCACATGCCCTTTATCATGGAGGAGGAGCACATGCCCTTTCTCGTGATGTTAAGGTCCTTGGGCCCCTATGTTATGGCCCTAATTAAATTTAATTACTATTTTGTCTTTTATATTAGTAGGTAGGATAGAACCTTTCATTGTACGCTTTGTGTCATAT
>JASDQU011176003.1:3194-18426 GCA_032191745.1 Picea mariana
TTTTGTATTCACTTTGATTTATAGTAGACTCATCACTTCACTTTATTATTTAAATAATTTCTTCTTTGCAAACACTTTGACTACTTTGACTTTTTGGGGCTTCTAGATGACTCATGAGGGTTCTCCAACTTCACATGGACATAACTCTCTAATCGTGAGGAGTTATCTGACATTCCACATATCACTGGAAATGGCATGACATGTACTATCCATCTAGAATAGTCTTTCCTGCAAATATATCAAAACTCGTACCATTATCCATAAAAAAAACTTGGGTCCATTACCCAAACCTGGGTTCTCCAACTTCACATGGTCATAAATCTCTAACCGTGAGGAGTTATGTGACATTCCACATACCAATGGAAATGGCATGACATGTACTATACATATAAAATAGTTTTACCTTCAAATATATTAAAACTCATACCGTTATACATCAAACAAACTTGGGTCCATTACCCAAACCTTTGTGCTACCGGAATTCACTACCGGACTTTCTCCAAGGGTTGACATCAATCACTAAGGGTTGACATCAATCTACAATATCACTCTCCAATGGTTGACATCAATGACAACCAACAATCCATACCAACTTTCCATCAACCTAAGCCAACTGTCTGACAATGTCATCACTCGATAGGCCAACAATCTTCCAATAAGAATCTTCCATTTTTCATCCAATAAGATCATGCCATGTGTCTCTATTTTTTATGTTTCCATGTCTCCATTTATTAGTTGCCATTTGTCTTAATTTCACGCTTCCATTTGTAATGCTCTTATTGGTTCAAGGTAAATGTATGAAAAATAGGATAAATGGATAAGTGAAGAAGGAGGTGAACAAGAAATGAGGAATAATGAGCAAAGTATGGTGGGTTCATGGAGGTGAGAGGGTGAGGTGAATGAGTCCGTGAGTCCTCCAACTCGAGAACCCGACAAACTCATAAATATTCTAAGTTTTAAATTCGAATGAGAAGGGGGGTAAGGGGATAAATGTAGGCATCTGAGGTAGAGAGTGTAATATGTAGACAACGGGTTGGCAAGTGAGGTAGTATGAGAAGGTGAGGGAACTCTTTTTATTTAGGATAAATGATGCACTTATCTTTCCATTAAAAGTAACATTTATTATTTTTGTAATCCCTTGAGAAGAGAAACAAAATAGATATTTTGAAAAAGAATGAAAAGGAGGAGGTTGGTTCATCTCATGTCTTTTGTAAATTGGTTATTTCCTCATGTAAAAGGAAATAACATTTATCATGGAATTCTAATTGTGTTAAGATAAAAGAGAAATTTGTATCCCACCTTGTCTAAAGACAAAACCCTTGCAAAATAATTGAAGGGTTGGTAAGAGCCTACTTTATAAAAGGGGTTACAAGGGTTCACATTCATCATTGATCTTAAGTGTAAGTGTAATTGAAAACTTCACGTACCACTTCTAATAATAAAAACATATTTTTTTTGGTGTATCCTTGACCTAGAATAAAATTGGAATAATGGGGTCATAGGTACAATAGGTGTACTTATATGTGACTATACATGATTTCTTGCATGCTTATAATGTTTTTTCTGTCTAGTTTTTTTAACATATATTTAACTTGGCAAACAATATGCACATGGTGTAACAAGGAATAAAAACCTGATCAAAGTAAGACATCAATTCAATCATGCACAAATAAATGCATAATCTCATGTAAAAGGAGAATAAAATGTTTGTGTTCCTCTAATCTTGATTGTTAAGTCAATAAGTCAATTGGACAAGTTTGAGTCATTGAATTAAGAGTAGAGCTGCAAAACCCTTGTGAAAATTGTCAAAAACATACTTGCCTGAAATTTGAACAAGGAGGTCATCGCTTAGTAAAAGTGTCAAAAATCATGTTAAAGGATCACTTTGGAGTGAATTATTGGTAGAAACTAACACCCAAGGGTTGACAACAAGCAAGCGAGTGTGACATAATTGAATATTAAAAATGGGTAAAGGAGGAAAGTGTTTACAAAACACAAATCAAGAAATTAAAGACTTATGGGACTACTTACATGATTTGGATAATTTGGTTCTTAATATTGATAAACAAATTGATTGGAAGGATAAATTTATTCAATTGCTTCAATTAAAATTAATTAAAAAGGAGTAGCAAATTTAGAACATGGTTGTTACAAATGGTGACACAATTCTCTCATATAAATGGTTGATGTTACTTGTGACACAAATGACTTAATGCAAATGATGGATGTTACTTGTTATAGAGATGATATAATGTAAATTTTTGATGCTACTTGTGTCACAAATGATCTAATGGAAATGGTTGATAAAAATCCAATAAAAGAGATATTGGTCGATATTTCTTTACCATATTATGAGGTGGAGTTATTTATCAGTAGTGAATTGATGAATGAATGTTTTGTTGAACATGAGTCACATGTATAAACATGAAGTGATATCAACAACAATAAATTTGAATTTGAAGATATCAAATAAAAAAATTATGAAGAACATCAAGAAGTAAAAAATGATATTTCCAAGATAATTCTCAGACCTTGGGAATAATTGCAATTCAACAAGAATCAACATGGATTAGGATATGGAAATGGTAACAACTTTCATATTTCAGATTACTCCAAATCGATTCATCTTGTGAGTGAAAGATTTATTGATGAAAATCTAAAGCTCTAGAATTTAATTAAGAATTAAAAATGTTGATGGTAAAATTTATGGTAAAAACATTGAACAAATTTCTAATAAACACTAGCATTTTCAAAGAATTATCCATATGGAGATAGAGTGTTTCGATCTCCATCTTGGTCTTCATTGTTGGAATACAAATCATCATTCAAATAGATGTTGAAAGAAGAGGAAGGATACGAAGAAAAAAATTCATTATGGTTGGATAACTCCTTGGCAGTGGAAATTAAAAGCCAAGATGTTGGATAAGTTTTATAGTAGAGTTTAGACATAGATAAATACAAAATTTGCATGGAGAAATAACAAAAGTAGAAGGATTTAAAATAGTTGTTCCAAATGAGTATTTTGGGCATGGTTGGGGCCCAATCATACATGTCATTTGAATTGAAACATGATCCAAGATGGTACTCTCTACACCTCAAGAGGGGGACTACATTTATGGAGTATAGTGGTATCATTATCAATGGTTAGTGATGAAACAAAACCACTAGCTATCATGGATGAAAGAGGTATTAAAAAAGAAAAGAATTCAATGCTCAATATTGGATCCCTTCAACATACTTCTCGCCTTGCACTAATAGGGAGGATCTCGATGATGATAGTCACGCTTCAAATTTTGAAGTCCTATCAATCAAAATCCAATCCATATTTTGGAATTATAGCATGGAAACTAATCTCCTGAACATATTATCTATATTAATTCAACTACTCATTGAATGTTGTTTGACACCTAATTGTGTTTAAATTCAAAGAGAACTTTGGTGATCTTATTTATTCACCAATTAGCAAAGGAATGTTAAGAAATGTCAACTGTCCACTTCCAAAATTTCTACTCTCTTTTAAATTTCATTTTAGGTGAACTATTCAACATCTATTTTGGTGGTTTTTCAGGTATATATTCATTGAAGCTTAGCTCAAAAGTTTTAGGTTGAAGATTAAAGATGATACCAATTTATGCACTAGTTCAT
Organism: Picea mariana; assembly: GCA_032191745.1. Lineage (NCBI taxonomy): Eukaryota > Viridiplantae > Streptophyta > Pinopsida > Pinales > Pinaceae > Picea > Picea mariana. Next base: position 6,840 of record JASDQU011176003.1, read on the forward strand.
GTTACCTTACTGTTATGATTATTTAGAATTGTGATTGAGGGGGGGAAGGGGGGGAATGTTAGCATGTGAGTCCCTATTTAATCACAAAGTACGAGATCACATCATTTATGAGTTCTCATTCTTATCCTTGATGAGGTGTTTTCCTTATATATTGATGAGTTGTCAGTGTGTTGACACTCTTTAGTTTACGAGGTAATCACATCCATGTACAATATATTGATGTCATTGGATGAATATATTGTTGAAATGAATTAAATCCCTTTCCACTACTTATTTTGTCATGCCTCATTACATATGTTAATGTGTTCTATTTATTAATAATTAAGAGATCAACATATCCCTTGCAAAACTTGAACCTGGATGAAGAATATAACACTCCTCCATTCAATCACCCAAATTAAACCCAATTAATAATACATATAATCTATCTATAAATAAAAACCTAAATTTATTAATCATAATAAAACACACACATATATATAAAATGACAAACCATTATCACACCTATAAATTATATTTTGCTTTTAATAAAAAGTATTTAACATTGAAAAATTATTTTATAACCTCAATTTTTTTAAAGGTTACTTTAACTATATTACCCAATGTAAAACCAATAATTATCTATTTTTAACAAAGCTTCCTATCTCAATCCTTACAAAATGAATATATGACCAATCATTATCTATTGCTGAAAAGGATTTCTATCTTTCCTTTAACAAGTGATGTGAGGCAACTTATACTACTTCCACCTTCTCCATTTGGCACTCACATTTAATTCTCGATAAGTAATATTGAGGTAATATATTCTACTTCCATATTCACTTATCACTTTGGAATTCATACTTTTTGGGAAAAACTATGAAATATATATGCTTATGCATTAATGTGTAGAGGTAGGTGAGATTATATCCTTAAGAGGGTATGAATATTTTTAATGTGTAGAGGTAGGTGAGATTACATTCTTAAGAAGGGTAGGTAGATTTTTTAGGTAGATTTTTTTGGGAATAAATATAGGGTTTTAAGAAGGTAAGGTAAGTACAGATTGGATTTCAAGTTGGGTAAGTGAGGTTAGATTTTAAGGTGTGGTATGTTTTAGGGAAGAAATACATAGCCTTAAGAAGGTGTAAGTAGTCAAACCTCCCAGGGAACATCGAGAAAGATTTCACAAATTGAATTATTACTTCGATTGGCCTTGCAGGGAACATCAAGAAAGAATTCATGAATCGATTTCTTACCCCCATAACTCTTAACAAGTTAAGGTAAATTTGAGTGAACATCTAGTTACTATTCTAGCAAGTAAAGGTAAATTTGAGTGAACATCTAGTTACTATTCTAGCAAGTTAAGGTAAATTTGAGTGAATATCTAGTTAGTATTCTAGTTCCACTAGATGTAGGGGGAGTATATTAAGTCTCTACTTATATGTTTGAAACTTTTGATTCACCAACATACACACCAGTTCTAGAACCAAAGTAAGTAGTTCCAGTTTCACTCGCACTTGGAGCAGATCGTCCAATAACATATACAAATAGAACTCCATAACTAATAAACCGAAAGAGTTATTGCCATAATAGTAGTTACCCAAATTTATTTAATATATACTTAATGTATTATCATAAATTTAAAATACATATGATGTGTGAACTTTTAAAATGAAAACATCTTTCACATAGAAACCCAAAAAATTACATATCTAACATAATCAACCATTATTAGATATATCCTCAATTTAAACTAAAAAAAATTATTATCAACATTATTTAACTTACAATTCACATAAACACCTATCATTCTAACATCAATATAAGCATCATTCTAACATCAAATATAACCATAGAGCTCCCCCAAAATGGCATATCTAACATGTTCAACCATTATTAGATGTACCTCAATTCAAAATAAAAAAAATTGTTATCTACATTATTTAACTTGCATAAGCACATACACATGAGGAATGACATATCATACCATGTTCAACCATATAATGAATGTACCCACAAATTTTTGAAAATATGTTTACAATATTAATCTTTCTTTTACTTTTCTTACACTATTAGGATCTCGTAATAAATTTTATGTCTTTCATTCCCTCATTTTTCCTTATAATAAGGTGGGATTGATGGTTTCTATCCTTCCCCTTGGACGGGAGGCCCTAGTTTTATCGCCCCCTTTACCCATTAAAATTGCCTACTATTACCTATGTAATTTCTCTTTCTCATTAAATTCTTTGTAATTTTTCTTTCCCATTAAATTCTATGTAAGAAAGCATGTTCAAGTTATGGGTTTCTTATTTGTTTTCATTATAAACTTTATGAATTTTTTGGAGAATAATATTATTTGAAAATACATTTAATAAAAAAATTATTAATAAAAAAATCATCTAATAAAATCAAGTGCAATGTAATATTAGTTAAAATATAAACATTTAATATTATCAAAATCTAAACATAAATTCAACATAAAAACGTAATAATACGAAAATAATCTAACAAAATTAAATGCAAAGCAATATTAGCTAAAATATAAATATCTACTTTCTCTTTATGAAAAATAAAATCTTATGAAAATTTTCAAATTTTAAAATGAGATTCAATACTTTACTTTGATAACTCTTTAAATGAGCTAAATTATAATATATATAATTATTTACCTACATCACAATAATATTCAAAAAACCAAAATCCTTTATACACTCAACACCCAAGTTGAGATGCTTTCTAAGTCCTTGAATCAAGGTCTTATATTTTATAGTATTGTTGTTGCATTCGAACTAGTCTACATGAAATCAAAGTGTGTGTTCACTTTAAGCACATCAATAAACAACTTTTTTCTAAGGGAAAAAAATTTGCTCAATTATATTAAAAGCATATAATTTTTTTACAACTACAAAATTTCTCTGAGAAGTCTTTTTTTAAACTGTTCATTAGAGCTCAACAAAAACAATACTATTTTGGAGGTCCATACAAAATAATTTCAGTCCTTCTCAAAGAGTATTTAGAATCTCCAACGAAGGAGGAAAACATAAAATGACTACTTCAAGAAGATAAGACTTGACTTTTTGAAACCAAAAAACAAAACAGGAGAAAAATCACATGTCGCTCAAAAGAGACTGTGATGACTAGAAGCTTAAACTTCCAAATTAATGGATTTTGAAAAGTCTTTCTGGACTGGCTGCTCCATTTTACCACTTTTGAAGATGAAGATGAAGATTGCCTTCAATATCCTCCAAAGCTTGCTTTGATAAAGAGTCAGCTTCCTTGTTGAAATTTCTGTAAATATGTTGAAAAGCTAAATTGTGGAATCTCCCCATCAGCGTTAAAATTCTAGCTTTCCAACCCTCCAAAGTACCCACCTGTAAGCTACCTTCTTTTTTCAGCCAATCAATGACCACTTTTGAATCACCTAATAAGTGTAGATCAAAAAATTTTAAATACTCAACAATCCAAAGAGACGCCCAGGCCCCCATTAGCTCTTCTTTTGTATTGGTACCTATGCCACAATTTAGTTTCCATTTGTAGATAGTCTCCTTTTGAAACTTGATAATCCCCCTACACCACACATACTTCCATTCGACTTGGCTACCCCATCAAACCAAGCTAGTGTCATATTCAGATCAACTTCGATCATAATATCCTTTGGTAGTTTATCTTTTGGATTAGTAGTCTTGTAAAGGGGATGAGCAAGGATCTTGTAAAGCACTGTCTTCACAGACGGTTTGATATCTTCAAACAAAGTTTTATTCCTCTCTTGCCAAATATACCAAATAGCATAGGCTGCTAGATAAGAAGGGACTGAATTATCTCTTATCCAGTTCTTCATGCACTCCACAAGAGTAACCCCCATCCAACTCCTTTTTAAGTTTAGTTCCCGAGTAAGAGCATTCCAGACCGCCTTAGCAAACAGACATATAATAAAAATGTGATTTATAGAATCGAAATCCGCTTTACATAGAGAGCAGTGTCCAGGTCCTTTCTACCCTCGTTTCTGAAGAATGTCCCAAGTTAGGATTTTTTCTTCCATGGCCAGCGAAACAAAAACTTTGACTTTCAGCTATATTTTCCACTTCCATAACTTTTGTTTCCAGAAATCCACTTTCAATAAACAACTTGCACCTATCTACCTGATGTTGAACCATTATTATTTAATGACCAAAAGTTAGCTTCTAAATCTAAGAAAAACATTCCACAAACTTTTTCACCAAAATACATCCGTATATTTTAACTTTCGATTAGCAAAACATTTCATAAATATTTTCAACTCACAAAACCATTAAGTCTCTGAACTTTAGCATTTCCTAAAAAAAAAATTATTGTTTTTTTCCATATTTTGAGTTTGTTTTGCTTTCCTTTTCACAACTTTAAATTTCCTTCATAAGAATTATGATTTTTCCTTCACGTTTTTTTCTTTTTTTCTTTCCTTCTTTATAGTTTCTTGTAGGTCTCCAACCATCATGAAGTCCTATATGTATATTGTCTTAGTCAATTAGTGTACAGAGTATTATGTGTCCATGTGACCTAATGCTTGAGTCAAACTTGTATCCTTTAATGAATAAAGGGCTTTTGGGTTTAAAACACTTCATCTTACATAGGTAAGAATAAAATATACCTTTCCTCAAAGTAATTTGTGATTTGGGAATAATTATACAAATCCAAAACGTAAAGTGATTTGTGAATAATTTTGATCGGTTGAAAGAAGAGTTTTTTTTGGTTTTTTCTGAAACCTATATAGAAGAGCTTAATAGCTCTGTCTGCATGTAAAGAAAGTGATGTTTTTATCTGACTGTAATGCAGTAGAAAATAATTCTGAACTGCAAAATTTCATGTAACAAAACAATTATATTTTATAATATAAATCTTTTTCTTTTAAAAAAAAAGTGATTTGTGATTTAGGAATAATTATACAAATCCAACACTTATGAACATATCAACATCACTATAACATAAGCCAATATTTTAAACCCGTTTCAACCCTTTTAAGGAAGTAATTAGGTTTTCAATTTTAGTCAAAATTTTAGCATCCTTTTGACCATATTTTCATATTAAATGATCCCAATTTAAATTACGTAGACGTAGGCAACCCTACATTTGGAAGTATGAGTTGAGATATTATCAATATATTGGTTAAAAGTAAATTTGAAAGTATGATCGATCGTTAGGTCATTATACCTATCGAAACAAAGGTCAAAATAATGGTCATTATGAAAAGTGATATGCTCTAGGTTGAAAATTTTATTTTTACATTATACAATCGACAAATTATCACTTAATTAAATATTTTTATGAATTTGTATTTATAATTGAAGAACATTATTATAATTGTTGTAATTTTATGATTGTTGTATAATTTGTCATAATAGTATGTTTATGTAATAATAGTATGTTTATGTAATAGTAATTTTTTATATTTGGATGTAAAATTATGTTTATATATATGGATATCATATTTTGATGTAACTTTTTAAATATATTTGATGTAACTTTCTAAATATATTTGATGGATATCCGGCTTTTTGTGGATCTGAAAAGTCGATGATTTATTGACAAAACTATGATAATCTAAACACTTTTGAAAATCCCAACCATAAAAATCTCATTAATCAGATATCATATTTTGATGTAACTTTTTTAATATATCTTAATATTTAGTAAATTTTATCATAATTTATGCTTGTGTAGTAATATTATTTTGATATAATTTTATGTTGAACATGATGAAATAAGATATAATTATTTTAATAAAAAAATTAAACCTTGTGTAATGTTGAATTTACACCAATTATCCAAATCATAAACACTATAAATCAAACCTTTTGTAAATGAAACCAAATATCATTCATCAAAACACACCAAAAACTCAAGTGTAATTACCATGTAGTATTATTATAATATATATATATATATATATATATATATACAAACATTTATATGACCTGTATAGTTAATATTTTTATTTATTTACAATAAATCACACAACATAAAAGTAGACACAAAGTTTATAGTTTAATAAGAAGAAAAATAAATACTTAATTAAAAGAACACCTTTTTTTAGCTGAATTACAAAACCAAAAGTTACATCCGCAAATCATATCATTATTAATCATGAACTTCATTATCTAATATGCCATCAAATTCTAGTTTCCATGAACATTCATTTACCTTTATATATGTATGGGATAAAAAAGCATAAATCACATATGTATATATATGCATGGGATATGGTGAAAGAATACTGGACTACAATGACTTGGCCACATGGCCACATGTATGGCTCTTTTTGACTTGCTAAAAGTTTAGTAGAGTCCATGGAAAGAAAATTGTATCTTCTTATATCCTTTCATGGGATATATTAAAGGGGTCAAACAACTTTTATTTGAATAGTATTGGATTTAATGATTTATTATATTATATTTTAATAATGTGGTGTATAGTTTCTACTTTCCAATTCACTATTGATAACATTTTTATTTGAAGAACATGTAAGATTAATTTATTGGAATGTCATTTGAATTCCACAATCTCATGCTTTTCTCTTTTTATTCATCTTCTCCACTTAAATATGATGGCCATATATATACATTCAAGTGTAAAAATAAATATACTATACAATTTAAAATATTTCAAACAAAATTAATGTAAGTGATCCTATGATTATGTTAATCTCTATACAAAGCTCCATGTTATGTATAAAACCCGTTATTAAGTTTTAGATATTGAATTATTACATTTCTAGTGTTATATTTGTATGTTGGCTAGAACTCTTCATTGCACCCTTTCACTATAATTGTACTCTTTGTCTATTATATATATATATATATATATATATATGAGACTTAGCCTTAGGATCATCTTATCACATCTCATATCGTATTATGAATTGTATATATTGTAAAAGGAGGTTTTACCCTCGAAGTGAACTATAATCATTGAATTTTTATCATTTTTTAAGGCATTGGATCATAACAATTGGTATTAGAGCATTGATCCCAGGGTTTTTCTTCTCCAATCAAGTCATCTTAGCATTTTCACTATAAATGTTTTTCTTGGGATGATTTAGATAGTGAAACTTGGAGGTTATTTATAAGACATATCAAGGTATTTCTGGTGAACATTTTAGCTTCTAGGTCATTATACTTTCAGAGATATACCTTTTGGAAGATAAGGTTTTTGAGAAGTCCTATAACTACTCACAAACATGTGCTTTAGGTAAAAAATTCATATCTTCTTCAAGGAGGATCCAAATTCAGCCAGATTAGTTGCATTTGAAAGAGGACAGTCACTAGTTTTTCTAGTACTATTTTTAGAATATGGTATTAAATATTGGATACGTGTTATTCTTTCCAAGTCCTCTCTCCAAGAAAGGCCAAAATTCAGCAAGTTTTGGGAAAGTTACCATAACTCGTATTTGTCACACTCAATTTCGGTCATACTTGTGGCATTGCAGAGAAGACATATCAAAGTACTATATGCTGAAATTGTAGACACGAAAGGGATGAAATTTCATAAATACATCGGAAGGAAGTTTGGCTAGAAGGACAAACTCCAAATCAGGGTTTCAAAGGTACACTACTTACAATTAGCATAACTTTTTATTGGAAGATTTGTTTTTGGTGATTCAAAATTTGAGAGAAATATAAAATAGAGGAAAATTATTGTTTTCTCACATGGATCCAAACGATCCTACCAAAAATACTAGTACTCCTCATAAAAACACAAGCATGACTTACGAAAAAATGAAGACTTCGAAAATAGGCTAACCCAATTAAAGAACCAAGTTGATGAAATGATTAGTAGTATATTAAAACCTGTGCATTGAACACAATATCAAGAACATATGGAAAAGAAGATGAAGGAAAATAGTACACAAATGGAACATAAGATGGATGAAAGTGTGAAAATAAATATGGTGGAAATGGAAAATAAGATGGATGAAAGTGTGAAAAGAAATATGGTGGAAATGGAAAATAAGATGGATAAGAAGGTGAATGAAAATACTACACACATGGAAAATAAGATGGATGACATGAAAAATAAGATAGATGACATGAAAAATAAGATGAATGACATGACGAATAATATGGATGAAAATATACTAAATTCTATGAAGGAATTACAAAATTCCTTGTCTTCCACGATGTTTCATGCTCCAGATGAGAGGCCCTCTAAGGGAGATATCAAAATGCAAAGCACTCAATAAAATAAAGGTAGTATTCAAGTTGAACAACTTGCCTATAATAAGCAATTTCAAGTGGATTTAACTCTAATAGTGGAGTTAATTAGGGTGGGGGTCCTAAATTCAACTTTCCCAAGATTTAATTAAAGAATTTTGATGGTATATATGTCTTTACCTAGGTGAACCAAATAGAGCAATATTTTCAACTGCATAAGATTATGGATGATAAGAAAATGATTCACATAACAACTTTGAACTTTGAGATAAAACCATATCAATGGTATCAATGGGTAGTTAAAAGGAAGCCCCCTTTTTATCATTATACTTGGGGTCTAATTACAAGAGACTTAGAAGCACAATATGAGAAAGTTTGGGAACACGACTACTTCACTCAATTAACAAGAATCAAGAACTTAGGTAATATTGAAGATTAAAATTCAGAATTTCAGTTGTTGGCCACAAGGGTGGATAACATAAGTGATGATCATTTGTTGGAAGCTTACACGGGTGGATTAAAATAATATATTAAACACGAGATTTTCTTAAGACATCCTACAAATATTATGGAAGCTATGAAATATTTTCATCATATTCAAGCCAAGAATAAGGCTACGTGATAGAGACCTACTAGGGATCTCCACACTAATCCACATACCTTCTTGTCAACAATCAACTTTATGAGCTTAGAATGGGGCATTCCAAGGATCTTATCTCTGTAAAATTTATTCAAGGGTTATTTAATAATCCTTCTTGAGTCTTCAATCTCTGTACATACTCCCGGTTCAAACACGTAGCTCTCATACTTCTACTCTCCAGTTCCTTTGACCAACCTTTGATTTCTCTAATTCAATCATACTTGTGGATTGATCATTCGTTACTTATACACCATATGCCCCTCGTATTTTAGATCCTCAATCTAATTATTTCCATACATAACATGTTTAAGCCAAACACTACATGGTTTGCATGCTACCAAAACTTAGAACTGTGGTTGTTATAAAAGGTGCTTACGTGGGTTTAAGATCAATCCCAAAGACTTCACTAGGTATTCATGTTACCCAATCCTGTGACCTTGAATATGTAACCCTCAAATTACAATGCATAAAATAAAAAATGATAAGGAACAAAAGGCAGTTGCTAAGCAACCATGTCCTTCACTCTAAGAAGACCTCGCAACTGTGCAAGTTTGTGCTCTTTGAAGATTTTGTTGAAGATGTAGATGTTTGCACAGATCTAATGAAGTATATGCATCATTGATATTTCCACACATATCCACTTTATCTTCTTGTAATGAATAATATCCAAATAAAGTTTGGATGAAATTTTGAAACGATCATAACTTTAGTTCCCGGACTCCGTTTTGGATGATTTTTTTTTTGAAATTGGATATTTTCCCAAGAGGAATTCAAATATCCAATTTGTTTCTGCAAATTTTTCTCAAAAAATACAAACTGACGTCTGATGTGCCCGGCTCCCTTTTTGACTTCCTAGATGCATGCATGGTGCATGCAAAAGTGTCTGCATGTGACTCCTGAGATGCATGCCATATATATTCCACATGAATTTTAGAAAACAAATCTGAAATGGAGTAGACATCATCTTCAATTAATGGAATACAAATTTCTGCAAAAATTTTTGTAAAAGACTCTTCATAATAAGAGACTTGATCTTCTGATAGCTTCTCTTCTGGCTCTATCTGTTCGACCTCCTACATGAAATCTTCACAATATTCTTTATTCCCAAATAGAACCTTTGATCTGGTCCATAATTCATTTGGAGTTAATCCTTGTGATTCTTCATATACTTGATGGAAAAGTTCGGGAGAAACAGACATGTCGATACTTCCTATGGCCATATCTTGTCTATTGAGAAAGTCATTTTTCTCATCGACATAATTAGGCTCTACTTCCATTTCCATAGTTATTTGTTACAAGCCTCTGCATCTAAGATGAAGCACAATTTTTGGCTTCCATTCCAAATAGTTATGAGGCGTGAGAAGTATTTCTGACGAATAATCCATCTTTTTGCTGTCTTCAATCTTTTGTACCTACAAAAAATGATTTGGTGTAGCTTTTGCTTAGCAGTCCGTCATCTCTGATACCTTGTAAATGTGTTGAACCTTCACAGAATAGATCTAGCTAGAAAATACTGCACACATTTGCAGAGAGAAATTGAGAAAGAAGAAACAAGATAGAAAGAATGGAAGAATTCTCATTAGCCATATTCCACACTCAAAGAGTGAATGATTTACAATATATATAGAATAAATGAGTAAATAATGAGTGATAGTGGCGGTCTATATTGTTCTGGAMACACATCAGCAGTTACAAGAGTAAAATGCCACCTAGCCTAGTCTCTCAGGCAGTTACGGAAGTGAGCTGCCACCTAGATGAGTTAACTAGTCAACTAGTCTTCAGTTAACTGACTGAACAAAGAGTAGTGAGTTGGTGATGATCCCAATGTTGCATGGTGACAAAAACAATGCAACATCTAAACTCAACTCAACTAGTCAAACTGAAGTGTCAACTGAAATAGAATATTCCCCAGGTGGAATATTCTCCCCTAAAATATAGAAGACTAGATAATGACTAATTATGTCTAAAAAACAAGGAATAACCTTAGGAAAAATAAATCCTAGGTGTGTGTGAAGTAACTCCAACAGAAGAACCCTAAAAGGGGTACTATTCATAAATACACAAAGAATATTTAAAACCCACTCAGGAAAATGTGATAAAACTTGGCTTCGACGCGTATTCTTTTGAAACCCGTCGGTTTCAAATTTTTCACAAATCAACTTTACAATTAACCCTTGCACAAATTGAATCGTGAATATATATTCCACCATCGATATTTTTCAACCTTCGATATGATGGTCCTCATTTAACTATTGTTGGAAGCAGGGCAAAGCGGAAAGAAAGGTTATTTTGGGAAAGAAGGCATGCACGAGGGAAGCGATAGTTGGAAGGAAGAGCAACACGCGCGCATGCATGGAAGACCTAATGATATTAGGGTTAGGGTTTTTTCAATGTATTGTAATGGATGGTAAGCCAAAAACGTATAAATATAGATACCTAGGTCTCATAGAGGAGAGAGAGGATAAGTAGAGATGAGAGGAGTCTTGTTCTGATAACGAATTGTAATATTTTGCTATACGACCTAATTTTGTAAGTTGTTGAGCTGGAGAGGAGTAAGGAGGATATATATAGAGGGTTGGATCGCAGGCTAAGGATGTTAAGAACCAAATATCAATATAGCATAGAAAAACCTCAGAAAAAGTACTCAACGCCTTGAAAAAGAGATAATTTAAGATAATAAACCTCTTCGAGGGGGAAACCTCCTTTTACCCCACTTAAATGTTCAAGTACAAGATGATTCAAAATGAAAATGTCTCCTTGGTATATATAGGAGACTAGGAGGTAT
>JASDQU011176003.1:23552-49221 GCA_032191745.1 Picea mariana
TCGCATTCGCAAGAAGATGATTACAATGAGGCTCGGAAGGCCCTTTTACAATATACGAGAATGCCAAAAGTCCTAGACATCCAAAACCCTAACCCTAGGAGATGAAGCGCCAAAAGTCATGTGGGCCCTGTTTGGGTAAGTGAGTACATCAACTTCTCGAGGTCGTAACTTTTGCATACGATCTCCGTTTTAGGCATGTGATAGCTCGTTGGAAAGGTATTTCCGAGGAGATTCATTTTGGGGGCTCAATTATGCCTTTGAATATCATTGAGAACCTCAATATCAAAAAACCTTCATTTGGACCCTCAAAATGGCCCCGGAAGTTAAAACCTGCTAAAAATAGTAAATTGCCAAAATTGCCAGAAAACTGTTTTGAGCCATTTGGAAAAGGTGGGTGGCCACTGATATCCACCTGGATCACTACACATTTCTTCACCTTCATCAAGAGTCCAAGTAGGATTGTCTGGAGGCTTATTTGGTGTAGAAGTTACCTTTTTGGGTGGCATGTTGGCCAAGTATCACTTTTGAACCTTGATTTTGAGGTGGTTCTGCTAGAGAATCTTTCTTCTATTGTATCTTCAAAGTTTTGGCCCTTCTGGGTATGACACTTTATTTTATGTAGTTCTTTGATATTTCTTCTCTGCAATGCCACAGGTTGGATCAAAATTGGATGTGCCAAGTGGAATTTATGGTAGCTTCCCCACAACTTGTCGATTTTTGTCCTTTCCAGGAGATCTCACTTGTATAGTGTGCCCCACACAAAATAATTGATATATATTTTTTAAACTTGTACCAGAAATACTACAGTCTATCCATGATCCAATGAAACTAGTCCCACTCAATTTGGATACTCTAGGAAGAAGTTATGATTTTTTTACCTGGAAGACCTTCTTGAGACTAGTCAATAGGACTAGTCATATACCCTATATTACATAGGGTGTATCTACAAATTTAAGATGACCCGGAAGTTGAAAATTTTACCACAGATACCTTACTAATTTCTATGAATAGCCTCCAGATTTCAGGGTCTGAAACATTACAGAAATTTTTTTATAGCGAAAATTCTACAATGACTCAGTTCAGGATGATTCCAGAACCCTATCTTGTATAGGATGTATCTCCAAAAGTATAAGGCCTCAGGAGCTGAAATTTAAACTCAACGTACCTTGATCCGTCTGATAAATATCCTTCAATTCATTCCTTCTGAAACTTTGTAGAAACAAAGTTATAGTGAAAATTCCAAGGTGTCTCATATGTACCAGCGAAACCCTAAGACCTTGAGCTCTGATACCATATGTTAAGAACCAAATATCAATATAGCATAGAAAAACCTCAGAAAAAGTACTCATCGCCTTGAAAAAGAGATAATTTAAGATAATAAGCCTCTTCGAGGGGGCAATCTCCTTTTACCCCACTTAAATGTTCAAGTGCAAGATGATTCAAAATGAAAATGTCTCCTTGGTATATATAGGAGACTAGGAGGTATAAATACAACTAATGGCCTAAAGCCGACACAAATAAAATAACATTACTAATATAATATGCCCCAATTAAGGGGTAATGATCCAATACTAGGGCTTAACAAAGGATCCTGGTGCGATCTAGTCCACCTCACAATAGATCTTGACTTGACTAAGAGGAGTTGTAAAGCACGTGACGTTGTAGTTCTGGAACTACTATAATAAAAGAGCCGAGAATCCAAATCTTTATGGACGTATCCTAGGAGGGGGTGAACCATGGTAAAACCTGTGTTATGTGATTGAATGCATGTGTTATTTATTGTCTTCAATAGTTATTGATAGGTTAAAGGAACGAGTTGTTATATTTCATGCATAATCGTGAATGACAGTTTGTTGCGTTAATAAGTTAAAATAGAACTCTCAGCACACACTTCCCATATGCCCACTTAGTCCTGGGCTGCAAAAGCATGCATATTGCAACCACCCATTAAGACTATCTTGGGTGAGACTGTGCAGTGTGCCCTGTGTGCTGCGTTGCCTTCTAGTTTACCAGGAGGGCCGATATTTTTAGAGGCTTTGTTGGAATCCCGAATAGATATGAACCCTAGGTCACTTCAGATAAGAACATAAAATCAGACGTATAAATAATAACCAACAAATGGTTTCATTGTCATTGGTTGGAACAATAGATGATTGAGTAGATGGGATCTATTTAAAATTTGTGTGATCTGCGGAAGGCGGGTCAAAGGAATACTGAAATAGACGGTAAAAATGAGAAAATAATGAGCCGCTAGAAGTGGATGTTGAGACCGTGGAATCCCACAAAAGCAGAGATTGAAAGCTACCTAAATACAAAAGAGTTGGAGTTTGCACAAAAAGATAACAGAAACCCTAGAGTAAAACCTTGCAAATATCTTGAGAAATATGTGTTTACTGATTTGCATGAAGTCTTTTTCTTTTCTTTTTCACACTTATTGCAGTAGTGGATACTAAGGTTGAAGGATAACCATGCAAAGAACCAGATCTGACAGTTAGAGTGGACCTCAATACACATTGAGCAGTTATAGTAGGTGAACAACAACTTCACCCGCGCAGTAGATTTTTGGCTCGATAGTATTGTAGCAGGGTTTATAACATAATTTGCAGTTGATACAATGAAGTCATATAGTGCAGCGGAGAAAGAGTTTATACATGGGCCTCGATGAAGGTATATTAGATCATTGTATACTTCTATTAAGATACTACTATACAACAAAGGGGTAATGACAATGGAGTTAGACAACTAAACTTTTGTGCGTGCATGGGGGAAGGGGGGAAGCACTGTCAGAAAGAGGAGAAATGGAAGGAGGAACAGATAAGGGAAAGAAGGAGGAACATTTGGACCCAATCATGATGGACAACGACCAGATCAAGTGGGTCATGGAGACAACTAGAAAGATGCGTAGTCGAGTACCCTACCAATACAAGGTTGTTAAGGTTTAAGCTATTATTGAGTTTCATTTCATTTCATTAGATAAAAATAGCATAGATAGGATCACTGAGAAATACACAATCACAAGAGACACATCATTTATCCTGGGAAACCCTCATGGGGGAGAAAACCCAGCAAAAACTTCCTTAATATAGATAGCCAATACAATGCCAAGAGATAACTCAAACAAATAAAGAAAGTCCTCTCCAAGAAGTGTGCCTCTCTCTCTTTCTTCCTCTTCTCCAACTGCAGCTCCAAACTTTCCCTCTGATGAACAAGTGAGTGTGTGTGTACAAATGAGGCGCTAACCTCTCTTATTTATACAATCTGGCAGGTGATGGAGTGAGGTGTCTTTTCATTGGCAGGGCCAACTTCTGAATCTGGGTGGTTATAACCACTTTAATATATTCTGGGGCCGACTTTTCATTTATCCCATTACAATTAGGGTTTGACCAATCTGCAAAATGAGATTTGGTCAATTACAATACCTGACATGATCAATCCGCAAAAGGGTATTGATCTAATGAATAATACATCAATAATAATTAGAATACTCTTTGCAGTTACATTATTTCAACACTCCCCCTTAACAAGAAGGGTATTCTACAATAGCATCAGACGAGAGAGAGGGAAGCATAATCAACAACATCTTGGAACACTGACTGCCATATATATAAATCATTGGAAGTTTTTCTCATCATCAATATCATCATTCACAACAGAGAGATGGAATGGCATCGTCATCCTCATCAACAAGAGGCTAAGGTAATATCATCATCATCTTTAGTGTGAGGCTAAAGTAACATCATCATCTTCGGCATGAAAGATGAAATGACATCATCATAATCATAATCACCTTCAGCAAGGAGCTGAAGTGGCATCGTCATAATCAAATTTAGCAAGAAGCTGAAGTGGCATCATCACCATCAACTTCAGAAAGAAGCTAAAGTGGAATCATCATCATAAACTACATCAACATGGATTAGTATAGCACTAATACATCATCATCATCAATTAGAGCACAAGGCTGATACAACATCAAAAGCAACAATATCACATCATAGAGGATAGAGCATCATCATCAACAACAACATCACAGCACGAAGGATGGAGCATCATCAACATCAGCACTAGGCCGAGAGTCTTCAACATGAGGCTGGCATCACAAAACGAAGCTGGAAACACATCATCACAACATGAGGTTGGCACATCATCACATCACGAGGCTGGCATGTCATCAAAACGAGGTTGCCATCACAACACTTAAGCTGGCACATCATTACAGCATGAGGCTGGCACATCATCACAACATGAGGTTGGCATGTCATCAACACGAGGCTGGCATCACAACACTTAAGCTAGCACATCATCATAGCACGAGGCTGGCACATCATCATAGCACGAGGCTGGCATGTCATCACAACAATTAAGATGGAGTCACAACACAACAATTAAGCTGGCAACACCACACAACAATTAAGCTGGAATCTCAACACAACAATTAAGCTCGCAACACCAAACAACAATTAAGCTGGAATCTCAACACAACAATTAAGCTGGCAACACCACACAACAATTAAGATGGATTCACAACACAACAATTAAGCTGGAATCTCAACACATCAATTAAGCTAGAATCACAACACAACAATTAAGATGGAATCTCAACACAACAATTAAGCTGGAATCAGAACACAACAATTAAGCTGGAATCTCAACACAACAATTAAGCTGGAAGCACATCACTAGGATGGCATAACCACACAACAATTAAGCTGGAAGCACAACACTAGGTTGGCATCACCACACAACAATTAAGCTGGAAGCACATCACTAGGCTGGCATATCAACACAACACTACTCCCCCTATCAAGGGAGGTCCTTTCAGAATATACCAAGATTATCTCGAAAGTGCTCAAACTTTACATGAGATAGAGGCTTGGTCAACACATTGGAAACCTGTTCATCTGTGCTAACATATTGGAGCTTTATGGCTCCTCTCTGCACCATGTCACGGATGTAATGGTATCAGATCTCTATGTGTTTCGTCTTGTCATGAAATACATGATTCTCTATCATATTTATATAGCTCTGGTTTTCACATAGGATTGTGGTTTCTTCCATCTCTAGGTCGAATAGACCAGTCAACAACTTACGAAGCCATATGGCTTCACAACTGGAAGATCACGCAACAATGTATTCTACTTCTGTTGTACTAAGAGTAATGCTTGATTGCTTCTTACTCTGCCATGAGATCATGGTTGATCCCAAAATGAAACAACATCCTGAATTTCTCTTCCTATCAGAGACACGTCCAGCCCAATCTGGATCAGTGTACCCACTCAGTGTGAAATTATGATCTCCATCATAGCTGAAACCATAATCTAATGTACCCTTAAGGTACCTCATCACATGTTTTGCAGCATCTAGGTGAACATGTTTTGGTTCTACCAGAAACTGACTCAAAGTGTTCACGAAAAAACAGATGTCTGGTCTGGTGTTTTTCAAATACATCAACGATCCGATGATCTGTCTATACAGTGTGGCATCAATCAATTCTGATGAAGTGTCGACCATAAGCTTCAACTTTGTTTCCATGGGTGTAATCATGGAATTGCACTCCAACATATCAAATCTCTTCAGGATTTCAAATGCATACTTCCCTTGGTTAAGGAATATTCTCTCCGGGCTCTGCCATACCTCAAGACCTAAGAAATAATGCATTAGGCAAAGGACTTTCATCTCAAATTTTGAAGCAAGCTTCTTCTTACATTCGGTGATGAGTGTTTCTTCTCCGGTTAAGAATAAGTCATCCACATACAACAACAATATCACCGACTCATCATTCATAACCTTGAAGTAGAGGTTAGAATCAACTTTACTCTTGGTAAATCCCAAGCTCTTCATAAAATTGTCTGTCCTCTGCAATATCAAGCTCTAGGAGCTTGCTTCAACACATACAAATCCTTCCTCGATTGGAAAACATGAGTCTTTCTATATTCAATCTTCAAATCAATTTTTCTCATTACATTGTACCAATCTGGTACACTTGCTCAGCTGCAACTCAGTCTGCACAATCATGTGCTCGCTCTATCTGCTTTCTACAAATCACTTATCTGTTCTCACTTTCTGGGAGTATGTCCTTTACTCTCTCTGCAACTATTCCTTCTGGAACTGGGAATCTACACCTGCACTTGCTCTATGGATGAGAATGATTGCTTCATCCTCATCGTGGCTGCTAAAATCTGAAAGTAACTCCTCTTCTTCTATAACGACAACAACTTCATTTGAAACTGAGGGTGGATCAATAACTGATACTGAAGATAGCTCTTATTCTTTCATGGAGTAACTCTATCTTTCATTGTAGTCATGTCTCCATGACCCAACTAATGTACTGCACCAACTGCCACTCAATTTTTAATATGGGGATTTCTCCCTCTGCATCTCATACTGTATATGAATCATGGTTKTTTTGGTTGTCTTCATAAATACTGGAACTATTTATTCAATAAGTGTCTCGTCATAGTCTTCTCCCTCTTGCTAGGAGAGTCCTCTTGACATACATCAGGCTTTATATATCTGCGACATGTTTGATCTGTATAGATCAATATTGGAAGTCAATACTAATTTCTCTTCTCACAGAAGAATCCATATCCTAGTCTTTCTGACTGGCTTCCTTCTTTGTCACTGAAATAAGGGAATCTTCGTAGGAGATTTCATGTCTCCTAGAAGTTTCTGAAGCTACGATCTAGTCTTCTCATGACATCTGTCTCCCATTCATGGAAGTTGACTCTTCATCTAATACTTTCTAAGATCAGGTATACTCTCGATTTGTTCTGAGTCTATAAGGACTTCATAATCTCTTACAGGGTATACTTGGTGTTGAATACCAAGTCTAGATGTGAAAGACAAAGTCAGGCTTAAAATGAGTTCTACTTCCCATTCTAATGTTCGGTCATCTTTGGAGCCTTCTACTCCTTTCAATGAATCTTCATATGAGATACTCTGAATCTCAAGAGATAGCTTCTTCTTCATCTTCTTTGGTACATGAGTGTATATGGTCATGTACATAATCTGCTTCATGTCTCATATAATATGTTTCCTTCAACAACCTTCACTATAGCTTCCTTAGAGTTATTACCTGTGACCTGAAACAAGGTCAACAAGAAAGAATAATACTCTTTTGATAGTAGTAGATAAAACAATAGCATGCATAATCATCACAGTGGCTCCTTTAAAGCTATCACTTGTGACTTGTATGAAGTAAGGATCAAAATTAAGAAATACAATACGAAATGAGGTCAACACTCTTATAGTGTTGTGATCAACCATTTCTCCATGGCAACCTGGAACTAACACAAGAGGTTTCTCTTAGAGGAGATGTTAGTTGTATCAGACAAATAAATACATTAATCATTTATCTCAATATGCTCACTTGCTACCAAGTATAATACTTTTCAAAGACTTCTATCTTAACTATAGTGTTTAGTTGTAAAGGGGTAGTTATCAACTTGTCATGTGCAACTTTGAATCTTATCAACTTAATTAATCAAACCTAGAACCTGGATCCTTGTCCTCAAGAATGAGTGTGATTTCTTCAACCTGTCTTCTATACTAAGACAATATGATATCTTGACAGAAAGTTGGGTTAGAGGGTAAACTCTATGATCTCAACTTTTAATCCATCTAATACCTTGACTCGGATTTTGACCAAAGGTTAGAATGATGGTCATAGCTACAACATGCAACACTGATCAAAATAATGTCATAACAAATAGATGCATATAAGAATAATCACACCTGGGTTGCATTATTCCTCTGAATGTGTTGGATCTTGAGATCCTTTTGGATCTATGACAAGAGATCCCTTCTCCTGCAAATACCCTTTAACGCTTAAAAATTTAAACATATGTGAGTACATACCTCTGATAGAACTTGCAGGTAGTGGCACCATCTGGTAGCAGCGACAATGATCACCAACTCTTAAAAGCTTCAAGGGTGACTGCAACTGGTACTATGACTGATACTTCAACTTGTACTGCAACTACAATTGATACTGCAACTGGTTCTAAAACTGCAACTGCAACTGGTTCTGAAATTGCAATTGCAACTTAGGGTTTTATGAGGAAACCCTAATTTTTCAAACTTCAAATTTTGAAATTATGATCCAAAGGATAGATGTGCTGAGCTGAGGCGAGTAAGCTAGTGCAATTAGATTTCTGAAAATCCAACTCTTACCCCCTCAAACTTGACCAGCAGATTTTTGGACTAGTGCTTTTGGTTTTCTGGTACTTCTGGTACTTCTGGTTTTCTGGTACCTTTGAAAACTAGGGTTTCACTTTTCAGGAGATCTACCCACTGAAAAGGTGTGCTGAAGGTTTCAAAGAACTCCTTGGGTTAGGGCACACTTTTCTAGATGGTTTAGATGTTGAAACTCTTCTTCAATAAAAAACCCTAATTTGCATGTACGACAACAGTGACATTTTTCTTCTTCTTGTGAAAGATTCTCTCTTCATCTTAGCTTTGATACCATGTTAAGGTTTAAGATATTATTGAGTTTCATTTCATTTCATTAGATAACAATAACATAGATAGGATCACTGAGAAATACACAATCACAAGAGAAACATCATTTATCCTGGGAATCCCTCATGGGGGAGAAAACCTAGAAAAAACTTCCTTAATATAGATAGCCAATACAATGCCAAGAGATAACTCAAAAAAATATAGAAAGTCCTCTCCNCTCTCTCTCTCTCTCTCTCTCTCTCTCTCTCTCTCTCTCTCTCTCTCTCTCTCTCTTCTTCTTCTCCAACTGCAGCTCCAAACTTGCGCTCTAATGAACAAGTGAGTGTGTGTGTACAAATGAGGTGCTAGCCTCTCTTATTTATACAATCTGGTAGGCGCTAGAGTGAGGTGTCTTTTCACTAGAAGGGCCGACTTCTCAGTTTGGGTGGTTATAACCACTTTAATATATTATGGGGCTGAATTTTCATTTAGCCCATTACAATTAGGGTTTGACCAATCTGCAAAACGGATTTGGTCAATTACAATACCGGACATGATCAAACCACAAAAGGGGATTGATCTAATGAATAATACATCAATAATAATTAGAATACTCTTTGTAGTTACATTATTTCAACAAAGGTGAATACCAAGAAGAGAGTCTTAGCCGCGAGGGAAGGCTGCCACGAGGGAAGGCTTGGCAAGTGATGAAGAAGAGGTAGAGGATCTTCGGGCTATGGAGCAGATTGAGGAAATCCTACGTGCAACATATAAGAGGAAGACGAAAGGTCCAAGAGTGGGAAGCGAAGGCAACAACCCTATCCATATTAATGTTAGTTTGGAACCCATAAACCCATGTGTGACTAATATACCAAAAATAACACCATCGTTTAGACAACCGCATTTCAGGGGAAGAAAGACAGTAGGAAGTACATCTACGTAATGAATAACAACTGGAGGAACCAGTTCAGGAAGCACTAGTCAAGTATATACATCGGGTAGAGGTAGTAGTTCAGCGTTCAGGATGGCAGGACACGATCCCACCATCAAGCATCGGAAGACCCAAAAAAACATTTGTTTATCTGTGAAAAGATTTGGGAAGAAAAACAAATCATAGAAGAAGACACTAAACTGGCAGAGCTAGCGATTACGCTAAGGGATCACGCACTGGATTGGTATATGAGTTTAGCTACAAACAATTCACTAGGGACAACCAGAACGATTGCAGACATCAAGAAATTGTTGATAAATGAGTTCCAGAAGCCAAGTACAGAAGATCGGTACATGAACAAAATGATAAAGATAAGACATAAACCAAGAGAATCCATATGGGAGATTGACCAGAGATTCAAGCGACTAAAAGGAAAATTGAAATATCTCATGACCGATATGCAACATAGGAATCTGTTCATCATTTTACTTCTACCACACTTAAAATACCCATTGTGACAACAAAAGTTTCAGAAACAGGCAGAGGCTCTGTAGGCAGCCCTGCAACTGGAAGAAAACCAATATCAGCAGATGGATCTAGCCATCGAAGAACTGAAGGAGGATTCGAAGAACTTAAGATTCCAACTAAACCAGAACAAAAGTAAGGACAAACGATAATTTGTTTGGTGTACCACATGCAAGACGAAAGGACACCAAAAGAACGAATGTCCAACATTCACATAGTATATGGCAACAGGAATGCCAAATCCATTACCAATAGGAGAACTATGGTGTGATATCTGTAATAAACTAGGTCACAATCCATATCATTGCCCAATCATGTAGAAATACTAGACAGTCCCAAAGAGTTCATATTGAAACTTTTTCAATTTAGTGGGTCACGATGACACAGATTGTAGAAATATGGATTTAATGTGAGAGAGGACATCAGATGCATATAGGGTGCAGGTAGAAATGATGACTGGGCAAGTCACACCACAATTTAACCAAGATCCAGCCCCATACAACATTGCACAACAACAGTATAATATTGTGCAACAACCATATAATACAGCGCAACCACAGTACAACACAACAGAACCTCAGTACAATACCGCACGGTACAATCAGGCGCCTCAATATAATGTGCTGAGAGGAGATCAAGATGGTTATAGAGGTGCAGGAAGAGTGAGAGGAGTCTTTGGAAGAGGTAGAGGACTAGTGGTATGTCACAACTGTCAACAACTGGGACATTATGCAAGGGAATTCCCACTTCCACCAACAAATTGTATGTATTGTCGTGCATCGGATCATGATATGGAGGAATGCCTGAAACTATTAGTAAAAATCTAGGAAAAGAGGAATCAGAACAACCAGAACGTTCAATGGATTTCAGCCAAAGCAAGGGATAAAGGATGAAACATCAACATAGTTACACGCGAAGGAGCTAAAACATGGAACAATGCAGTCCGACAAGAGCCAGTACAACACCAATGGGTGAAGAAGAATCCCAAACCAAGGAGACATTTTGATGCGTAGAACGAGAAGGAAACATTTAAGCAATCCAGACAAGAATTCTTACAACAAGACACCACGTCGACTTCAACTGCGCAGCAGAGAAAGGAAGTGCCAGAGTACGATATGCCTCCATTGTTGGATCATACCAAAGAAATGCAGCCCCTAGGACAAGTAAGTACAATCAAAGGCTTTTTACAATCATGTGTAAAACTATTGAATGATCCATCCATTGTCAAAACATTGAAAAATATATTAGAAAGATGTAGCATAGAGATAGAAGGAAAACTAGAACAAAAAAAGGTCAACCACCTACATACAAGGAGACGAACTAGTAGGGAGTTTAGGCTGAATGAAAACATCGAAGATTTCAACATGGGAGATATCATATTGGATATAGGATCCGAAGTAAATGTACTACCAAAGAAGATATTGCAATGTATGGGAGAGCCCACACTAGGATATCCACCTGTTCAACTGAAACTAGAAAACCAACACAGAGTTCTACCAATTGATAGGTTGAAAGGAGTAACAATAGACCTAGACGGAGTGCATACTAAAGCAAACTTTGAAGTGATTGAAATAGTGGACGACACAACACCATATCCAACATTGCTTGGCTTGGATTGGGCATTTGATAACCAGGCCATAATGAACTTAAAGACACGAAAAATGACATTTGAGTTAGGGGAATACATAGTCATCGCACCATTGGAACCATCAGAAGGGAAAAGGTTTGTAGAACCTACTTGTTTAGACTTAGAGGAAATCATCCAGTTATACAAAACAACCGTGCGTGATGAGGATTATGTAAATCCAACTGTAGATGGGATACTCAGTTGGCAGAGCATTACTTCATGTGCGACAGACTTAGATACATGTTTAGAGAACTAGCAACAAAGGCTACATGAAGTTTCCACAAGAAGGTGCACAAGAATAGATTGCACAGTAATATGGGTAGGCACAAAGATAAGGGAACCAACTAGTTTCCATGGAGTGAATGATCTAGAGGTATTCTTGGCACAGTATGAGGATGAAGTGTTAGAAAATTAGAGACTCTTAGCACTTGATATAAAAATCAAGGGCACACCTGGAATATGGTGGGGAGCACACAAGGAAACAATCATGGATTGGTACCAATGTAAGCAGTTACTGCGCATAAGGTTTGGTGCAGAACAAAAAAGAAACAAGAAACATAAGTAGGATGGACATGGGGCACTAGAAGAACACTTGGAGAAGTGTAGAGTGCTTTGGAGAATGACAACCCTAAAATAATGCCCCCCTCATTTCATACACACTTTAGAGGGCATACCAGCAAACTGGTATACAGACTAGGAACTGCACAGTGGAACTTCGAACTGGACAATACTACAACAAAATTTTACAGTCACTTTCTCATTCGAGCATGAGAACCCCAACATAGATGCAACACTTAAATAGATAAGAGGGGTGACATTCATTAAGGAACCAAAAGTCGAACTCATAACAAAAGAACAACAACAGAACAAACAAATAGTCAACGAACTGTTGTCATGTTACCATGTGTAGGAAGAAGCACCAGATGAAGATGATCCGCGTAATATTCAGATCGAGGAGAATCCAAAAATGGCCAGCATTGGAGACTAATAGGATGAGAAAACAATAGAAAGCATATCAGAGTTACTGCGCGAGTACAACGACATGTTCCCCACAACATTTACAGAAATGAAGGGTATAGTGGGAGAGCTCGGAGAAATGAAGATACTGCTAAGAGATGAAGCAAGGCCAATCAAACAACGACCATACAGACTAAACCCGATATATAAGCAAAAATTAAAAGCTAAGATTGATAGAATTATTGAAGTTGGAATCATAGAACTTGTGGAGGAATCAKAATGGACAAGCCTGATGGTATTTCAAGAGAAAAAACAAGGTGAGATAAGAGTATGCATTGACTCGAGGAAGTTGAACGATGCATGCCTACATGACCCGTTCCTACACCTTTCACGAATGAAGTGTTGGAGAACGTAGGAGGACACAAAGTTTACTCATTCACTGATGGATTCTCAAGCTACCACCAGATCAAGATAGCATAGGAAGACAGTTACAAGACAATGTTTTCTATATAATGGGGATCCTACCAGTACACAGTCATGCCATTTGGACTGAAGAATGCGCCGACAATATTTTCTAGAGTATTCATCGCTGCATTCAAGGAGTTTATCCATCAGTTTCTAGAGKYATACTTGGATGACTCGATAGTCTATATTCTATTGAAATACCATGTAGAGGTATTGTGGCTAATGTTAGAATCTATCAATGGTTATTACTATTTCAATAATTTGATTTTGAAGTAATAGTCAATCCAAGAAAGGTGAATGYAGGACCTAACCACTTATCAAGGGTCACAAATGAAGAATAACCTACAAATTTAGAGGACAAATTTCCRGACACTCAGTTATTTTCAGTTCAGATCGCGGATGAATACTTTGTAGATATCATTCAGTACTTGAGTACAGGTACTGCGCCACAAGAATATAACATTGTGCAGAAGAAAAACCTGGTAGTTTGGGCTACAAACTATTAGCTGATAGTAGGACACTTACACAAAATGGGCGCAGATATCATTTTGTGAAGATATTTGCTAGAACATGAAAGACCAAGGGTTTTAGAAAAAGCCCACGAGGGAATAGAAGGAGGAAATTACGCAGACAAAGCTATCACGCATAAGGTATTGTGTGTAGGACTATGGTGGCCGACCATTCACAGAGACTCGAAGGAGTACTGTCATAGATGCGATGTATGTCAGAGGGTTGGTAAACCCAATAGAAGGGACATGATGCCATTGTGACCACAGGTAACGTTGCAGGTATTTGAAAAATGGGAAATAGACTTTGTGGGACCAATCAACCCACTAGAAAAAAGAATAGGATAAAGGTACATTATCACCACAATAAAATACCTGACAAGATGGGTGGAAGCAACACCAGTTAAATATTGCAACGCAGAAGTAGCAACACACTTTCTATTTGAACAAGTAATCACTAGATTTGGTTGCCCAAGAGTTTTGATGAGTGATCAAGAAACTCACTTCATTAACAACACTATTAAGGCTATGATTGAAGAATTTGAAGTCCATCATCAAAATGGCACACCATATCACCCATAGGCGAATGGAACAGTAGAAGCATTTAACAAAATCCTGGAAAATGCACTGACAAAGATATGTAATGTTAACATGGATGATTGGGACCTAAAAATACCAGTAGTACTATGGGCATATAGGACCACATGCAAGACATTGACAAGGAAAACATCATTTAAACTGGTATATGGCCAAGAAGTAGTGGTGCCACTAAAAGTTTTAGTACCCAATCTGCGCGTAGTAGCGATTACGCACATGACAAAATGAGGCGCAGTACAGGACATGCCGAATCAGTTTATTGATAATGGAGGAAGATCAGATCCTAGTAGGGTTCCACCAACAAGTTCAGAAGGAAAGGGACAAAGGGTGGCATGACAGACATATTAATAAGAAAAATTTCAAGGAAGGAGACTTAGTATTGATGTATGACAACAAATCCATTCAACATCTAGAAAAACTCAGAATGCACTGGTTAGGGCTGTACGAAGTAAAAACTGTCACAGATGGGGTAGTTGTACATTCAAAATACATAGGAGGCGTAGAAATCAGAGGGATGATCAATCGGAGCCGACTGAAGCTGTACAAGGACAATCAACCACCAACAACATGAAAGCCACTGCACAACTAAAAAAAACAAAAAAAAAATGGTACCAACAACAGGATATCAAACGGTACCAACAGAGGTACAGTGCGATGAAATGAGAAAGAGCACACAAACTTAGGAATAAAAACCTGGTGAAGACAAGGCCAACAATCAATTCGAAATAGAAACAAGTGGGAAAGGTAAAGATGGAAAAATAAGTAGTAAATGACGAAGGCAAGTGGAATTGAATGCCATAAATGACCGACAGGACATCGCATTAATCATGCCAACTGGAGATGGTGAGGGAGAGTAATGGAAAGTGTGAAGGAACAAGAGGTTCATTGAATCCATAGTAAAGGTAGCATCTTTCACATGCTTCATATGATGCCCATACAAAGAAGGGACTAGAGAGCCAAAATCCTATTGTGAAATAAAGAGAGACTGAGAGCGATAGAGCCTATGAAGCATAAAGAGAAGTTCATAGAGGTTACAGAGACCACTAAACTTGGTGGACGATTTATTTTCACTACCATGGAACCACCTAAACAAGAAGAACTGAGCCAGACTGCCCGGCACTCCAGAGTTAGGACCAAGGCACTAGTACAATCACAGGAAAGCTAAAAAAAACCACCATAGGTTGTCAATGTCGATGAAATAACATCACTAGATACAACACCAATGAACCCCACACCTGTGGTAGAATAAACCCAACAGAGAAGCTACAGAAGATAGAACGACAAGTCAATGCAACAATCAACTTGTTTGAAAAAGTAGCACAACTTTGGACGAATATGGAAGAATATCAACAGGTCCAGTGGTGGGACAAGGAAGAATAAAGGATAAGTGAAACTATCTAAGACCTCAAACAGAGGCAGAAGACAATGTCCATCATAAAGCATTTCAAAGGGGCGTAAGATATGAAGAAACTATAGGCATAACTCACCACTCCGCAGACGTAGAAGATGGAGTGCCAAACTCAAATGGAATTGCTCTAGGAGCGAGTGGTAGAGGTCATTGTGTTGGAAAACTGAGAGGTGGGGGTGAATCGTTGTTACTATGCTTAAAAAATTATGCCTATTTTAAACTCTTTACAAAACACTCAACGATGATCACAATAATGCAGGGAGGTAAGCAATAGAATATTCAACATCAATCACACACATGAAATATTCAGAGATAGATATTTCCCGAGGAAACCCATAAAGGGAAAAACCTCTTCTTCTTGATATGATAAGCAATCTTTATTTTCTGTACATTATCATTCTTTGGAGCTCCAACTCCTCTTGAGGCTACAACCTCTATTTTACAAGCTGCATATTGCTGAGAGCACCAACTCTCTGGTTTCTATAGCACCCACTAGAAGGAAGCACCAACTCCTTGAGTGTTCCAGCACCAACTGGATGGAAGCATGAACTTCCAGTTACACAAGCACCAACCTATATAACAAAGAACAATAGTTCTCCCTTGCACCACCCTTCCACCCTAGTTTTTCTGGATGCAACCATATGGAAGCTACAACTCCCCGTGTTCAAGAACCCACTTGAAACTCTGAGGACAATAGTCCTCCCTAGCACCTCCCTATCACGCTGAAATATAAATCTTTTATTTTCATAAATTTATCACAGTGATATAATATTTATCAATGGCTTACTAGTCTCATCACTGTTCTGCTACACTACTCTACTTTGCCTGCATCAATGTCTTCCTACACACATCTCTTGTGATTTCTATTCTTCTGCCTTTTATGATCTATGCGCCATGTCCATTCTATGCGCTATTCCTCTTTTGTGCATTTCAAATGCTGCACACAACCTGCTTCTACTCACATGAATCACACTCAACAACAACAACCATCTCTTCTCTATTTTGGCATATTTATCATGCAAATTCCTTTGCCAGGGCATACACTCAACTCTTCATCCTCTTTGGCGATCATCCTAAGTCTATTCTTCATCAGTGGCCATTATGTTGAGATTCTTTGGCTTCTTTGGCAGTTACAGTCTCCGACGCATTTCCATCTGTCAATTGTCTAAATGATGAATCTTCACTTCACTGGAAGTTACCTCGAGACTCTTCAGCTCCTCTAGAGATCACAATCAAACTCTTTGAATTCTTTGGAAGATACAATCACTCCATTTCTGGCGGTTACTAGGAAAAAATTCCACACATTCATCCCTTTGGAACCTTTTCCCTTTCTGAGAAATCTACACAGTGGGTGCTAGATTTTCTAGCTAAGCCTCTTCCTTTCACATGACCACCGGCGGTGACCAAGGGCCAATCACTTTGGGACTTTGTTTTTCRGGTCATCTGTCGCGAGTCACCCAGACTCTTCGAACTCCCGATCTCCCGAACTCTGAAGTGGAGCCTGGTGACGTGATAGCTCCTCCCTTGATATGAMCTTGGGCAATGAGCTTCATGTGACCATGCAATTGTGGGCACATCCATAGGCGGTTTGAGGGAAACCCACTTTTCTCCCCAAAATTCACTATGAGCCTCCACATGTCCTTTCTCCAAAACCGTGGTTTTGATTGTGGCCCACCTACGAAAAATTAAAACTCGATAATTTTCTAGCCTCGCAATGAGATGGGACCATCGATCTCATGATCTTGATGGTGCTCCTGAGAAGATGGTTCAGATCTGTCCTTTTACGATCTGTGGATTAGATATAACCTCCCTGAATAAACAATTGAGATTTACTTCGTGATCCGGGCTTCGGGAGTTTCAAATCTCAAACCTCCCTGCTGACTGGATATCTTCCAGAATGGAAGATCTGCTGACATCTATCCTCTTCAATCGATGACTCTGCCTTCTTTCCTTTTTCCACGCATGATCCTTAGTCTCAATGATCAAGTGACATGTGGCCCTCCAAACCAACGAACAATATCAATTTCTCCTTTCAGGCTTCGAAAGTTTCGATTCTCAAACTCTTCTTGCTCCCAGAGAATTTCACCCAAAGTCCACGATCTAATGACACATTTCCCTTTTGGATCAATGCTCACAATCCCTTCGGGTATTTGGGGTTCGGGTATCTCAACT
This sequence comes from Picea mariana, assembly GCA_032191745.1. Lineage (NCBI taxonomy): Eukaryota > Viridiplantae > Streptophyta > Pinopsida > Pinales > Pinaceae > Picea > Picea mariana. The sequence goes on from JASDQU011176003.1 coordinate 41,177, forward strand.
TTCCAACCTTTCAACCTTCCTTTGCTTTTCCCCCGGAGCTGACAATCCCTGACGCATGTCCATTTCAGATCAGCGGTCACGATATTTTAGGGTATTTGGGGTTCGAAATTCTCAAGTATCAGCTGGAAATCCTTAAGTGAGATTTCTCCAAAATCTCAGATCAGCTGATGCATACTCCCCTTGACGATCAACAATGAAGATTTGTCTTTGGTGATTTTCACGTTCTCCCTATCCACAAAACTTCCGAAGTTGTGGATCTTRCGCCACCTGTCCTCCTCGACAATGGACGACCCCAAATCACTTTGGGACTTTGGAACTTTGGGAAAGTGCAGGTGGCAAAGATATCGAAGTAAAAATCCCGGTGTGACGTCACTTGATGATGTGTCATAACCAAGTAGTTGCCACATGTCACTCGTGTTTGTGATTTTCACGTACCTGAAATGCCGAATCAACTTGACACTTGTCGTTCTCTGATTGTGCCATGTGTCCTTGCTGACGTAGACTGTTGACATGATATGCTGATGTGGTCGTCTGAAGTGGTCTGCTGACCAACAACACTTATCCAACAATCCTCGTATGTCCTCCAAATTCGATGGTCCTAATTTATTTCAAATTTTCGGGCTTCGGGTTTTTCCAATCTCAAACTTTTCGGAGCGTAACCTCCTCGTATATTTACACCCGAACTAAATGATGTTTGTCGATCAGGATCTTAAATCAACAGCTTGATCTTTCAGTGTTGTGGCTGTGCTAGCTTATCCTATCCTTCCACTTGAAAGTGATCTAACGGTTGATGAGAATTCGCATAATCGAATTCTCAAATGTTTTCCTCACTTATCTTGTCTTTCCACTCAAATTGATCTGACGACACAGATTAGTCCTCGATCCAACGATCGAGATCTCCTCTTTGCGAACTCGGACTTTGCAATTTCCTATAACTCTGCCTTTGACTTTCCTGATTTGCAAGTTAATGAAATGTTGATCTCCCACCACGTGTCCTCTAAATCCAATGACTCAAATCTCATCGTGACTTCGCATTTCGTGGAGTTGGAGGACTACTCACCTCCCTTTTCCCGACTCTCGATTTTTTGAAACCTGCACCAAATCGATGACCTACAACCTTCTGTGATCCAACAACTGTGATGAAATCATGAACTCAGACTTCATGAATGATCTCTTATCCTATCTGTGATTTCTTGATCTGCGAGTCAACGAAATGTTGATCTCTCACCATGTGTTCTCTCTTAATGGACGATCAGAATTTACTCTGGCTCTCCGGCTCTTCGGACTTTGTCCAAAGGCTTAACCTTCATGCATTTATTTATGGATCCAATGACTGTTGATCCTTGGTGCTCAGATCCAATGGATCAGATCTGTACTTCTCCTATGTGCTTCCTCTGGTCACTGGGCACTAATCTAATGGTGATCGGGTATTCGGGATTGGTGATCCAATGACCACTTTCATTCTTCCTTCTGATATTTCTGATCTCTTCGATTTAGAATATTTTCTAAGTGTTCAAAGGTATCGACCTTTTCTCCTCCTATGAGTCCTTATCTTGGAACTTAGCTACACTTTTGGAAATCACAAAGTGCTATCTCTTCTGAGCTTTGATCTCTTCATACTGTTCGCTTCTTCTCCTGAACTTATGCTTTCCCTGTTTTCCATCATTGTTTATTTCCTCATTGCTACTTTTCTTTCCTGTAAACATACCATCGTCACTGTTGTTCTTTCCATCAATGAAAAGAACACTCTGCCTATAAACATGCCAACAATATCCCCCTTTGGCATTGATGGAAACACTCAAAGGCTGCACTAGTATGTTTGGATGTTCAGCTGTAGCATTCAGACCACTACTTTTCTCCCCCTTTGACATCAATGTCAAAGAAAACATGCTCCCCCTGAGTTGTTGTATTACTTTTCGAAGGTATCAGCTATTCAATCAATACATACTCCCCCTAACAGGATGGATTTTCTTATTTGAGTCCTGCAGAGTATTTGTATCTAACTCAGAGTCTTCTCCTTTTGATTCTTGGACCTGTTCATCTTCAGCTTCAACTGTGTCCTATGTAGCAAAATCAATATTGCTCACCTCTCTTACTGGGACTCCTTCATCAACCTTTTCTTTTCATAACTGAATGAATCCCCGTGTCTCTCTTCTCCGATCTTCTATTACAACAACTTCATTTTTCTTCTATGATGCCTACAATCCAAGGCTTTTATGACCATATTCATCACAAGGAAAAATAATAACTGTTACAAACACTCTCATACCTCCTTTGATTCATCCATGAAGGTGTCTCTCTTGTAAACTTACTTTGAGGTGTCTGAGTAGCTTCTGGGTGTCCTTCTTGATCCGATCTTCTAAATATTGTAGTATTGCTTTCATTCTTTGAACATGAAGAACCTAATTCATACCTGCTTTCCCCTTTTACAAATGAAGGACTTGCATCATGTTTCTTAGGAGTACTGATTTCTTCCTTGTTGTATCCAATACTGGATTTGTCATTTGGTGATCTCTAACTATCCAAGATCTCATCCAGGATCATGGAACTGTTCAAGAACTTGATTTGGGTGTTTGACTTCTCAACCTTCTTTCTAAGATTCAAAACTTTTGCTTCCATATTATGACATGATTCTTCTTCTACTTCTTCTTTTATTGCATGGGAGGATTCAATATCAACATCATTATCTATCCTTATGCCTTTAGCCACCACTTGTCTCGAGTTTACATTTTTTACCTTACAATCTTATTCAAAGGTCACATTTCCTATTTTTCTTTTACTCATAGACAAAATCTTATCCATGTCTCCAGTCACGTTCTTGGAATATGCAGTGTCTATATTCCAGGAGTCCTTTTGTTTTTTATTTGAAAGTACTAGACCACATTTTTCACTATCTTTCTTTTTCCATGTGCTTTCATTTCTAGCAAAGAGCTTTATCCTTGGATTTGCTTTTTAATTCTTCAGATGGAAGTTTGCAGCTTTGTGGCTGAAGTTATGACAATTATAACATTCAAACTCATTTTTCAATAGGTCAAAGTGATTGTTGCAATGTTGTCTACTCATTGATTGTGTATTATTTCTTGACCTCCTCAGTTGCATGTCTCTAAACTTAATTTGACAATTTGAAATATATGGTTGCTTGTTACTTGGCTGTATCATTCTTTGTTGAGGTAGATATTTATTCCTTGGGTGTCTTGATTTCTCATGTCTAAATCTTAAGGAACAATTTACAGCTTTGTTGCCAAATTTAGAATAGTAGAAACAATATCCATAGAAAAAATCTTTGTACCTGGAAAATGGTTGTCTTCTTTGAGAAGGTCTATTTCTTCCATGTTGATGATTTCCTTGAGAAGAGGGTGTATTATTTATTTGATCTACAGATTCAATTCTGTCACCTTTTCCTTTACTCCTCCTTGGCGGCTAATTATCTTCCTTTATTTCTGCAGGTTTGTTGTTGTCATTGGTTGTACATTTGACAGACTTTATGGATGCTTTTTTTCTTGGCTGACCACTACTTGATCCCTCTTCATAACCCAAATCAATTTTCAAATTTGGATTCCTTTTCTTATTCAGAATGGTGGCTAATTCTTTTGAGGCTTTGATGCTTGATAGATTCTGGTGATACAAGGATTGAAACTTCTCCAACTCTTTCCTAGTTTTCACTACTTCTTCTTCCAGAGCTTCACATCTTGCCTTCTTTTCTAATAACTTCTATTTCAGAATGTCTTCAATTTTATTTGGCTCTACTAATTCCACTTTTAGTAAAACAAAGTATTCATTTGGTTCTTTACCATTCCTTTCAAACTACATCAACAACTGCTTTTGTTTTCTCTTCTTAAGTCTGAGTATGTCAATCTCTTCTAAAACACTAATCAACTCTCCTTCCAAGCCAACCAAAACTTATTCATTATTAACATCACTTCCTGTGCTTTCATTATCATAATCATCTTTGGCTATAAGCACAAATTCATTAACCTTATCTTCACAGGAAGAGTCACTGTCTGTGTCTTTTGAAGAGTCATCATTGTTTACACATAAAATTTTCTTTTTACCAAATCTCTTGGATTTGTACTTCTCTTCACCTTCATAGTTCTCATCCTTCTTCTTGTGTGGACACTTAAATGCAAAGTGACCTATCTTTCCACAGTTAAAAAACTTGAAGGGAAACTTGCCTTGATACTTTCCTGATCCTTTCTTTAGTCTTCTCACAAATTTTTCTTCAATTTCATCCGGCTCAGATTCCTCATTCGTATATGCTTTAAAAGAAGATTCTCTAGTGGTGGATTTATCTTTACCTATCCTCATTTCATATGCAGTCAACGTTCCTAAAAGTTGATTACAATCCAAATCTTTTAGATCATTGAGTTATTCTATAGCAGAGACCTTTGGGTTGAATCTATCTGGCAGAGATCTCAAGGTTTTCTGAACTAAAGAGGCTTCCTCAATTTTTTCATCAAGTGCTTTCATTGCATTTACTAGTTCCTCAACTCTTAAGAAAAATTTATTAACTGTCTCATCCTCATTCATCTTTAGTTGTTCAAACTGTAATCTGTAGGTTTGAATCTTGGCATCCCTTACCTTCTCATTACCTTCATAACTGCTAATGAGTTTGTCCCACATTTCTTTGGTAGATTCTAAGTGCATAAATTTTACAAATTCTACTTTTGCAAGCCCGCTCAGAATAACATTCATAGCCTTAGCGTTGAAGTTGAATTCTAGCTTGTCATCCTTATTAGCTAGTACAATTGGCTTTACATAACCAGTCTCTACCACATCCCAGACATCTGCACCTAAATCCATTATGTAGGTTCTCATCCTAACTTTCCAGAAAGAAACATTTGTTCCATTGAATAGGGGGGCCTTATTGGTTGAGGTTCCTTCATGGCTAGTCATGTTTAAGCTCTAGGATCTACCCTTATATAAAAGGAACGAACTCTGATACCAATTGTTGGACAACTGAGAGGGGGGGTGAATTAGTTGTCACTGTGCTTAAACAATTATGCCCATTTTAAACTCTTTACATAACACTCAATGATGATCACAATAATGCAAGGAGGTAAGAAATATAATATTCAACATCAATCACACACATGAAATAAAAAGAGACAGATATTTCCTGAGGAAACCCATAAAGGGAAAAACCTCTTCTTCTTGATATGATAAGTAATCTTTATTTTCTATACATTATCATTCTTGGGAGCTCCAACTTCTCTTGAGGCTACGAACTCTGTTTTACAAGATGCAACTTGCTGAGAGCACCAAATCTATGGTTTCTCTAGAACCCACTAGAAGGAAGCACCAACTCCCTAGTTTCTATAGCACCCACTAGAAAGAAGTACCAACTCCTTGAGTGTTCCAGCACCAACTTGATGGAAGCACCAAATTCAAGTTACACAGGCACCAACCTGTATAACAGAGAATAATATTTCTCCCTTGCACCACCCTGCCACCTAGTTTTTCTAGCTACAACGAGGTGGAAGCTACAACTCCCTGTGTTCAAGCACCCACTTGAAACTTTGAGGACATCAATCCTCCCTAGCACCTCCCTAACACCCTGGAATATAAATATTTGCTTTTCATAAATTTATCAGAGTGATACAATATTTATCAATGGATAAATAGTCTCATCATTATTCTGCTACACTACTCTACTCTGCCTGCAACAATGTCTTCATGCACGCATCTCTTGCGCTTTCTGTTCCTCTACCTTTTATGCTCTATGCGCCATGTCCATTCTATGCGCTATGAATCTTCTATGCATTTTAGCTGCTGCACACAACCTGCTTCTATTCACATGAATCACACTCAACAACAACAACCATATCTTCTCTGTTCTATGCATATCTATCATGCCAAGTCCTCTGCCAAGGAATACACTCAACTCTTCATCCTCTCTAGCAATCATCCTGAGTCTATTCTTCATCAGTGGTCGTTATGTTGAGATTCTTCGACTTCTTTGGCAGTTATAGTCTTCGACGCATTTCCATTTGTCAATTTTCTAAACGATGAATCTTCACTTCACTGGCAGTTACCTCGAGACTCTTCAGCTCCTCTGATGATCACACTCAAGATCGTCAAATTCTCTGCTAGATACAATCACTCTGTTTTTGGAAGTTACTGAGAAAAACTTCCGCGTGTTCATCCCTTTGGCGTCTTTTCCCTTTCTGAGAGATCTACACAGTGGGATCTATATTTTCTGGCTAAGCCCCTTCCTTTCACATGACCATCGGTGGTGACCAAGGGCCAATCACTTCGGTACTTCACATTTCGGGTCATCTGTCATGAGTCACCCCGACTCTCCTAATTCCCGATCTCTTGAACTCCGAAGTGGAGACTAGCGACGTGCTACCTCCTCCCTCGATATGACCTTGGGCGATGAGATTTACGTGACCATGCGATTGCGGGCATGTCCATAGGTGGTTTGAGGGAAACCCGCTTTTCTCCCCATAACTCACTACGAGCCTCCACCCGTCCTTTCTCCAAAACCGTGGTTTCGATTGGGACACTCCTACGAAAAATTAAGACTCGAGCCTGTTCTGGCCCCACAATGCGATGGGACCGTCGATCTCATGATCTTGATGGTGCTCCTGAGTGGATGGTTTAGATCTATCCTTTTATGATCTGTGGATCAGATCTAACCTCCCTAAATCAATGACTGAGATTTACTTCATGATCTGGGCTCCGAGAGTTTCAAATCTCAAACCTCACTGCTGACTGGATATCTTTTGGAATGGAAGATCTGTTAACATCCGTCCTCTTCAATTGGTGACTCTGCCTTCATTCATTTTTCAACATGCGATCCTTAGTCTCAATGATTAGGTGACATGTGTCCCTCCAAATCAATGGACGAGATCGATTTTTCCTTTCGGGCTTCGAGAGTTTCGATTCTCAAACTCCACTTTCTCCTAGAGCATTTCACCTAGATTCCATGATCTAACGACGCATGTCCCTTTTGGATTGGCGATCACAATCCCTTTGGGTATTTTGGGTTCGAGAATCTCAACTTTCCAACCTTTCAACGTTCCTTTGCTTTTCCCTCGAAGCTGACAATCTACTGACGCGTGTCCATTTCGGATCAACGATCATGATATTTTTGGGTATTTAGGGTTCAAAATTTTCAAGTCTCAAATGGAAATCCTTAAGTGACATTTCTTCAAAATCTCAGATTAGCTGACACATACTCCCCTTGAAAATCAATGTTCGAGATTTATCTTCGGTGATTTTCACGTTCTCCCTATCCAAAAAACTTCCGAAGTTGTGGATCTTGCACCACCTATCCTCCTCGACGATGGATGACCCCAAACCACTTCGGGACTTCGGAACTTTGGTCAAGTGATAGTGGAAAAGATTTCGAATTAAAACTCCCGGAGTGACGTCACTTGACGATTTGTCATAACCCTAGTAGCTACCACGTGTCACTCGTATTTGTGATTTGCACGTACCTGAAATGCCGAATAAACTTGACACTTGTCATTCTCCAACTATGCCATGTGTCCTTACTGACATAGACTTCTAACGTGATCTACTGATGTGGTATTATGATGTAGCCTGATGACCAACAACACTGATCCAACGGTCCTCATATTTCTTCCAAATCCGATGGTCCTGATTCATTTCAGATTTCAGGGCTTTGGGTTTTTCCAATCTCAAACTTTACAGAGCATAACCTCCTCGTATCTTTACAGTCGAACTAAATGTTGTTCGTCGATCAAGATATTAGATCGATGACTTGATCTGACAGCGTTGCGGCTTTGTCAGCTTATCCTGTCCTTCCACTTGAAAGTGATCCGACGACTGAAGGGAATTCGTATAATCGAAATTTTAAACATTTCCCTCGCGTATCCTGTCCTTCCACTCAAACTTATTTGATGTGATCCAGGTGGATATTGGTGGCCACCCACCTATTCCACTTGAACCCCCACCATTTCTTCTTTCAGTTTTTCAGTTTTTGCACAGTTTATTATTTTTAGCAGTTTTTTCGGGTCCTGAACTTATGGGGCCATTTTGAGGCCCTAAACGATGTTTTTTTGGGTATGTTGCTGTTG
>JASDQU011176003.1:50115-67168 GCA_032191745.1 Picea mariana
CAACCACATCTCTTCTCAGAGATAAGCTACCAGCGCCCTAGCTAGTTTATTTCCATTCTGTCTGTAAACATATTTCAGTCATTTGTTATTAATGAAATGAAGTCTTATTTCCACTGCATCTCTACGTTTATGTGTATTTCTGTATTTCATTGTGTTCCTACATAAATCCGGATCATGATGTCTCAAAATAGTCCTTGATCCAACGGTCGAGATATCCTCTTCGCAAAATCGGAATTCGTGAGTTCCTGCAATTCTGCCTTTGACTTTCTCGATTTACGAGTCAGCGAAATGATGATCTCCCGCCATGTGTCCTCTGGATCCAATGACTCAAATCTCATTGCGAATTCTCATTTTATGGAGTTGGAGGACTACTCAGATCCCTTCTCCCTTCTCCCGATTTTCCAAAACCCAGTCCAGATCGATGACCTACAACCTTCTGTGATCCAACGAATGTGATGAAATCATGAAATTGGACTTCGTGAATTATTGCTTCTCCTATCTGGGATTTCTCATTCTGCGAGTCATCGAAATGATGATCTCTCACCACATTTCCTCTCTCAATGGATGGTCAGAATTTACTCTGGCTCTCCGGCTCTCCGGACTTTGTCCAAAGGCTTAACCTTCGTGCATTTATTTATTGATCCAACGACTCTTGATCCTTGGTACTCAGATCCAACAGATCAAATCTGTACTTCTCCTCTACGCTTCCTCTGGTCACTAGGCACTGATCTAACGATCATCAAGTATTCGGGATTGGTGATCCAATGACCACTATTGTTCTTCCTCCTGAGATTTCTGATATCTTTGACTTAGAAGATTTTCTAAGTGTTCAAAGGTTTCAACCTTTGCTCCTCTTGTGAGTCCTTCTCTTGGACTTGAGCTGCACTTTTGGAAAGAGAAAAGTGTTATCTCTTCTGATCTTTGATCTCTGCATACTGTTCATTTCTTCTCTTGAACTTATGCTTTCCCTGTTTCCCATCATTGCTGCTTTCCTCATTGTTTCTTTTCTTGTCTGTAAACATACCATCGTTGCTGCTATTCTTGCCATTAATGACAAGCACACTATGCATGTAAACATGCCAACACATTGCACGGGAAAAGGAAGCCAACACATATATGGCACAGACCCAGGCAAAGTGTGAAGGGTTGATCAGTGACGATATTGTGGTGCAGACAGTATATGCACTTAAGGAGAAGACCGCGTAGGCTCAAACGCAAGAAATAGATCTTAGGGAGAAGTTCTAGGCAATCGCTAGGGAGATAAACGAATCTCATAAAGGTTAGGTGGCTGCGGATGAGCCACATGTCAATGTTGGGGGACTGTTGGAAGCAGGTGAAAGCAGAAAGAAAGGCTATTTTGGGAAAGAAGGCATGCACGAGGAAAGCGATAGCTGGAAGGAAGAGAAGCATGCGTGCATGCATGGAAGACCTAATGACATTAGGGTTAGGGTTTTTGCAATGTATTGTAATGGATGGTAAGACAAAAATGTATAAATATAGATACCTAGGTCTCATAGAGGAGAGAGAGGATAAGTAGAGACGAGAGGAGTCCCGTTCTGATAACGAATTGTAATATTTTGCTATACGACCTAATTTTGTAAGTTGTTGAGTTGGAGAGGAGTAAGGAGGGTATATCTATAGGGTTATATTGCAAGCTGAGGATCCTGGTGCAATATAACCCACCTCACAATAGATATTGACCCGAATAAGAGGAGTTGTAAAGCACACGACATTGTAGTTTTGGAACGACTATAATAAAAGAGCCGAGAAGCCAGATATTTGTGGACGTAGCTCGGGAGGGGGTGAACCATGGTAAAACCTGTGTTATGTGATTGAATTTATGTGTTCTTTATTTTCTTTAGTAGTTATTGATAGGCTAAATGAATGAGTTGTTATATTTCATGCATAATCGTGAATGACAGTTTGTTGCATTAATAAGTTAAAACAAAAATCTCATCACACACTTCCTATATCCCCACTTAGTCTTGGGCTGCAAAAACATGTGTATTGAAGCCACCCATTAAGACTATCTCGGGTGAGATTTCATAGTGTAGCCTATGCACTGCGTTGCCTTCTGGTTTACTAGGAGGGCCGATAGTTTTAGAGGCTTTGTTGGAATCCCAAATAGATATGAACCCTGGGTCACTTCAGATAAGAATATAAACTCAGACGTATAAATAATAACCAACAACTGTTTGTCTCCTCAACTTCCAGGTCAATCCCAAATCCTGCAACGAGTAAGGTTCATTGATCCTAAGAGTGATCAACGATCAAAATCAAATTGGATTTGTTCTAAAATCCTGCATGAATTACTTTAGATTATTCAAACATAGAGTAAATAAATTCTCTAAGATAAGAAAATATTAAAAAAATCTCATCACAAATTTCCCAATTGATTGAAACACAAAATAGAGAAGGGTTTTCAAAGAAATTTCACACAGTGCTTCTATTAACACTATACTATGGACTGAATTGTCCAAGTTCATTAATTATACTCACAAAACTTATACAAGGATTCATTCAACCTGTCTAGACCTAATTTCACTTCATTGGCATTTCATAGGTATTTTTTTCATGATTATCCCTTCACACACACAACTATCTCTATCTCACTCGAATCTCTCTCTCTCCTAACTTGAATGCCTTCAAGGATTACAAATTAAAACCCAAGGATTTTGAAACTAGAATTAGTTCAGATCCTATCATCTCTCCATAACAAACTCCTAAGATTCCTTAGATCCACAATATCTTAAGGAAGATCTCTAAAATCTCTCACTCGCCTCTAATACTGCTCTAGATCTCTACAACTCTCGATATCTACATATTACTCAATCTCAATTCAACTTCTAGAAATTCAATTACAAACTAGGAAATTAAAAGAATTAAATTAAGGGAACCCACTCCCTTTAGTAAAATTAATAGACCCTGAGGCCTCCTCTAAATGAATAAATTTTGATGGGATTTCACTTGCATCAGAATCCCAAGGAACAAAATGATTCATGGTATCCTGATCATGAGTCTTCTGTTGCTGAAGTTGTCTTGGATTCCATATCTTATGATGTTGCTTGCCACTTGTATTGTTATCTTCTTGTTGTTCTATTGTTGTCTGCAACCCTCCAAGATCCCAACTCTTCCTTTACTTTTGTAAATTCTCCTAGTTCCAAATTTTATCATGAACCATCTACCCATTGTTTTTGTTGTTCCTTCTTATCCACTTGGAAGTCCTTATCCATTTCTTCCAGAATATAATGTTGAATTTTGTCCTTGATTGTCATACATCATTTCTATACTCTGATTGCTTCAAAAGTTCATAAAATTTTGTATGACTACCATCATCTCTTTAAATCCATCCATTTTTTTGTCCTCAAGGATTTTATAGCATTTTTATCTAAGTAGGAACATATTTAACCAACAATGTATACCTTCAATTTGCATTTTCAGTTTATATGACAACTCAACTGGTTTCTATTCCATGCCTTCTTCAATAAATAGTTTGTCTTGTGCTTCCACTATTGAAATAACTTGTTGCCTCCTAGATGTCTCTTTCTGATCATTTTATACATCAAAACGATTTAAAAGAAAATTTAAAACCCACTCAAGAAAACAAAGTAAAACTTTCCTCCAATGCATGTCCCTTTGAAACCTGTCGGTTTCAAATTTTCCGCAAATTGACTTTACAATTAACCCTCATGCAACTTGAATCATGAATATATTTTCCACTGTCAATATTGTTCAACCTTTGATATGACGATCCTCATTTAACTGTTGATATCCTCAACTTCCATATCAATCCCAAATCCTACAACGAGTAAGGTTCGTTGATCGTAAGAGTGATTAACGATCACAATCAAACTGAATTTGTTCTGAAATCCTGCACGCATTACTTTAAATTATTCAAACAAAGAGTAACTAAATTCTCCAAGATAATAAAATCTAAACAAATATCTCATCACAAAGTTCCCAATTGATTGAATCATAACATGAAGAAGGGTTTTGGAATAAATTTCACACAGTGCTTCTATTAACACTATACTATGGACTTAATTGTCCAAGTTTATTCATTATACACAAAAACCTTATACAAGGATTCATTCAACTTGTCTAGACCTTATTTCACATAGTTGTATCATATGCAGGGCACAATTTTTATATGATATTAGAGTTGTTAATTTATGGAAATGTGAGCTAGGTTGAAAAAATTTCAAGATGTGTAGTATGTACAAATATGGGTTTGTAGTAAGTTCATATATGGATTTGTAGTAACGTGTCTTAGCATCACGTCTAGGTGCATTACAATGTGGTATCATAACTAAGGTTTCAATACTAGACCTACATTGGGCTAAAGACACAAAATTGTAGAAGAATTGTTTTTTGAGTATACCTGCAATTTTTTTGTTTGAATTTCCACAGGTGAAATTGGGGAAATTCTTGAGAATTTGCATAAATTATGCCTTAAGGGTTATGAAAACCCCAAAATTTGTACTCGTTTTGAGCATGTAGAGGCCTAGAATTGGCCAAATTGTAGAGTTGTAGAGTCAACCATGGAGAATTTAGGAAACATAGGAATTAAATTCCCAAATTTATGAGTAATTCGGGTCAAATTTGTTCCCATAATCATTGAAATGATGATTAATTGCATCCATTTGCTAATTGTAGAGTTGAATTTGTCTTGTAAGGTTGAATTTGGTATTTTCATGGTGGCTTGCATAGACAAGAACTTTTGAAAAATGTGAAAATGCCAAAATTTACAAGACAAGTGCTCAAGAACGTATTGTTGAATCATTTGTTCATGGTACTAATGCTACTATAACTGAATTTACTAAGGGATTCTAGGATAGACTCTAAAATTTATTCCAAAATGGATTCCATTGAAGGTGTGGGAATATTGACTAAAATGTTATATTAGTCAATCTAACCTGATGATCGACCAACTTGACTACTTAGTTGACTCATCTTTTCATTCAACTAAACTATTACATTAGTCAATCTGACCTGACAGTTGACTAACTCAACTACTTATTTGAATCATATTTGCATTCAACTAACCTATTACATTAGTCGACCTGACCTGACAGTTGGTTGACTCGACTACTCAGTCAACTCGTCTTTGCAGTCGACTAACATATTACATTGGTTGACTAGATAGCCTAGTTGACTACTTGGTGTTGGATCACCATTTTGACACCATTTTTTATTGTTAACTATCGCTTTTACCTATATTTTCTTCACCTTTTGACCAAGATCACATTCTTCTACCACTTTAATCAGAAGGTATTAAGGTAAAAATATTGTTTTTGTTAATGTTTTCCTAATTGTTGATAGCTTAAGTAACATCAAATGATTATTTATAACCATTGAATTTTATTTTCTACAATATGTTGAGGAACCTGTAGTGGTCAGTGGAACTTCAAACAACACAATGAAAAAGTGATGTCCAATAGGTGGAGGACATTCCAAATTTTGAGTAGATGCTTCAACATGTACCATATGTCAATCAAAGGAATATTGTGAGGTCATATCAATAGATCGAGTTATATTTCAATTCATGTGGTTAGCACAATGAGTTCTAGTAGTGAAATATTCTAGATCTGGTGCAATATCCATGATTTAATGCACTAGTGTGTCATGAAATCATTTCAGTAAATCAAGTTTGAATATGTCAAGATCTAGTAGCATATTCCAAGGATAACAATATTATACCAACAAACTCAATATATGGAGATGTCATGAAGTTGTTGAAATGTGTTGGTATGTAGTATTCCATATATAAAATAGTATGCAGAATATAACTATTTTAACTAGAAATGGMAGAGAAACAATGACATAATCAGAACAATACCAGAATAATACCAGAATAACACCAGAAAGAGCACTTTGATTCCTGATAGCAATGTTCACTTKCTTCTTTGAGGGGGAAACCTCCAGTAGAGCAGAGCTCTATTACAATAATATCCAAGACAATATTTCTCATACCCTCTACTTCTATTTATACTCTATCTATCCAAAAGAACAATCTAKAGAAAGATCCTTCTAGAAGCAAAATCTTCTATTAGGTCTTCTTACATTTGAATTATTCTTCCTTATTGCTAGGCCTTATTAATATTATCCTTTATTACATGGAATTATATTATTCTACCTACATGAGGGGTTAGGGACGTTAGGTCCCTAACACGCCCTCCCCCTTGAAGACAACCTTGTCCTCAAGGATTTAGATGAGGGAATTGTTGTAGAATGGTGGTTGGACCCCAAGTGGCATCTTCTGGAGGTGTATCTTTCCATTGGACTAACACTTCCTAGATGGTGCGCGAATGGAGATGACTCTCTCTCTGGGCCAAGAATGCTTGTGGCTGCAACCATATGGAGTGTTCTTCATCAAAATTAGGGAGACTTGTTTGAGTTTGACACTTAGTTCCAATCACCTTCTTTAAGAAGAAACCATGAAAAACAAGATTGAGCTTCAACTGACTGGGTAGAGCTAACTGATAGGCCACCGATCCCACATGCTTGAGCACTGTGTAAGGACCATAAAATTTGGGTGCAAGTTTCTGACACTGTTGATTTTTGAGTGAAGTCTACTTATAAGGTTGTAGTCGAAGAAATACATGGTCCCCTTCAATAAAATGGCATTCAGAATGACCTTGATATTCTTGTTTCTTAGTGTGATTCTAAGCCATGACCAAATTCTCTTTGAGGGAATGAAGAATAGCCTCACGAATTGTAATATTTTTCAGCCTCCTGAACCTTCCAACCCTTGGCATATAGGAGGGAACTGATGGGGGATTTTTTCCATAGACTTCTTCAAAAGGAGTCATGTGAGTAGCTGTATGGTAATATGTCTTGTACCACCATTCAACTAGGGGTAACCATTGAGCCCACCAATTTTTCCACTCAGATGCAAAACACCTCAAATATGTTTCCAAACACTTGTTGACAACTTTAGTCTGGCCATCCGCTTGGGGGTGATAGGCAGTGCTGAGATGCAAATGGGTGCCCTGTAGATTGAATAATTCTTTCCAAAAATTGCTGGTGAAAGTGGGGTCTCTGCCAGAGACAATAGAATTAGGCATGCCATGAAGCTTGAAGATATTATCCATGAAAATTTGAGCCATTGTGGTGGATGTGAATGGGTTTTAAAGAGCATAAAATGAGCATATTTGGAGAGATGATATACTACCACCATGATGACTGAGTTATTTCCCAATTTATGTAATCCCACAATGAAATCCCTAGAGATATCACGCTAAATAGCAGGGGGAATCAGAAGCAGTTGGAGTGTGCTTGGAGATTTGACATTTTCTCCCTTGTTGCATTAACAAACCTCACATTCATCCACAAAGGCATGGATGTCCTATTTCATACCTTCCCATAAAAAATAACATTTGACCCATTCATATGGTAAACCCTAAATGCCCGGCTGTGGGTGAGGCATGAATTTCAAAAAGCACTGTGGATTTAAGTTGGGATTTCTTGCATAAATACAAACGACCTTTGTAGTGAAGATCTTAATTATGACAAGAGTGCCCTGGAGAAACTGAAGAATTGTGTTGCAATTTGTGGAGCAGGATATAAATGTTTGGGTCTTGCAACTATTCCTGATGAACAACTTGGATCCAATCTGGTACAATGAAGGAGAGGGAGAAAAGGGACCTGTCTTCTTCATATTTCCGGGATAGAGCATCGACTGTTATTGGACTAATCGGTAGGTGCGGACACTAACATATCTCCCTAGATCCACCTGGATCTAGAACAAAACAGGACAGGACATGACTCTTTCCCTAAGTTTTGACCATTGAATTAGCTAGTAGGGAGGAACAAGTAACATACCTTTGTATCACTTCCTGGGGTATCTGTTTCTCCCGCTTCACTCTAGTGCTCTCGTGAGGTCAAGACCAAGACAACAAAAACCAACCAAAGTGAAGATAGAAAAATATATTCAACTATCAACTTATGTGTATGATCAAGGAATTACACAATAAAGTAAGAATAACTTTATGGGAAAAGGACATGCCACTGTATCATATTAATCAAAAGTAGAAGATACAACCTGATCACCTTGATGTCGCAAGATTCCTTTCGGTGGCTCTTGGCTCCAACACACACACTTGCTCAATCCTTGTATGAAGAAGATCCAATTCCTCTTGATAGACTTGCTAGAGTCTCTAAGCTCCTATTCAAGCTAGGTCCTTCATGCAATTCTTTCACCAATTCTCCAATGAATCTTGCTTAACCTTTTCCATGAGAATTCCATCAATATATAGGAGAGAATGAGATGGTTACTTGGATAAGAATGTTTCCACAATATCAGGGAAACCAGTAAAAGGATAACCATTCGAATGCCAACCCATTCTTCTAGAAGATTCCCTTCTAGAACCATCGAGACTTCATCTTTTTCCAAGCTTTAGAACAAGTTTGCACCCTAGCTATGTAGCACAGTGCGAGAAGTTCGCACCCTAGCTTAAGGCAGCCTGCGAGAATGGGTCATTCTCGCACCCTAGGATATTAGCAACCTGTGAACTCTCTTCAAAAGTAAGTTTTCTGGGAAGAGATGAATGCCACTTTTCTCAGGAGAAAGTTCTTATAAGGAGCCTGAGTACACCATCATCAATACAACATCAAGATTGACTAAAATCATGGGTAACAGAATGCCCCCCAAAGTATGAGGCTGGAATCAGTGACAGCCAAAAGACTTTGTGAACTGCATGTGTGTGTCGGAAACCAGGAGTGCACCTAATCGGAAACCTGCGAACAACGAAGCATCTACAGAATATCATATATATTAATTCTGAGGTAGGCATTCCCATACTCAGATCATAGACGGATGACATTGTAGACATAGGTCATGGCCACCAATCATACGCTGTGGATCCATGCCGTCAAAATATAGCATAGCCACCAGGAATACACTATGTATCTATGCGAAAAAATTCAAATTGAGATGACATAGCCATGAGACCTACAAAGTGGATCTATGTGTTTCAGATTATACATATTCCATCGCAACCTGGACCAAGAGATGATATCCAAGGTCTTCAATCCTGTCGCCCAAAAGTACGAATATAACCATGTGTCAAAGTTGAACATGGTAGAAACCACTTGATTACCGATCATTGATGAAACCGTTAACAAGTGCGAGGGAAATCACCATTAATGTCAATGACTCCCAAGGTACTCTAGTACAATCCTTCGAATGTGAATGAATGAGTTGAGGTCGAACATCTGAAGGAATCTTTCGATCAGGGGTCAATGATGTAAAACCACTGTCGAAAGCGAGGAAACCTGCCATTGAGGCATGCAGGTTCCAAGGTACCAAAAAATTTCTAAGTCTTGTTTCCAGATAATGAGCTGAAGTCAACGGAACAAAACTTGTCACAGGAGGGCCTTGATGTATCCCCCATCAATGACATGAAATGAGTAATATATTTTGAAGGTGAAACATAGTATGATGTAAGTTGGACTAGACACAGGGAAGGCCGACACAGAGAGAATGGACAACTGCAGATGGCCGACTCAATAGAGGTTTCAGATGAACTTCTCTTGAACATATGAATGACACGACCAATGATTTGGCAGCATTGACTCAGAGACGACGCAGGGTTTGACCTTGTAGCAAATCGAATGAGAGACAAATGGATTTCCCAAACTGGCTTCAAATAATGAATAGGGAGTGTCATGTTCACGAGTGACACTTACTGCCAATTAATATGAAGATGATAACATATCCCTTTCCCCAAAATTTCCCCCACCATTTCTGGCGAGTACCTCTTTATTTTTACGCAAGCTTGAGGAGGATAACATATTCTTGTTGATATAAGATTATCCTTCGGATAAGTCCTTCGGAGTATGTTTAACAAACCCTAGGAAGGAGTGGTTCGGTCCCATGACGGGTCTATCTATGTTTGTTTAACGAGTCCAAAGATAGAAAACTCGAAGGTTTTTCATGATTATAGAGTTTGGAAAAACACTTAAAAGAGAACTCTCTTAGTTCATTTTTCGTAAAATAGTCTGATGAGACCGAAAAAGAGATAAATTGTCGCCCACCAGACACTTTCTTCAGATACTTTATCGAGCGTGAAAATAGCAAGGTCGCTCGGCTATCTTTTCATATATAGAGAGTCTGAAAAGAGCTTAAAGAGGACTCTAGGGGGGTTCCTTTTTCGTATAACCTTGTTGAGCCTGAAAAAGTGATAAAAGTATGCTCGATCGCATTCTCATGTATTTTCGAGCATGAGAATGGACAAAGACCTAGCTCGAGGTTTTATACAAAAACCATAAAAAACAAACAAAACATGCGATGAAGAAGAAAAAATATGTTCGCATCCCTGTACATGAACATCGAAGTCGTTACGCCTGCAAAAGTTACACTCAAAAGGGCATTACGGATTAGATTTTAATAAATAAATAATTATAAAAATTCAATAACATGGTAAAAGTAAATATAAATAAGTAAAAACTCTTTTTACCATATCATTTTCACTTTACCACTATTTGAGCCCAAAAACGCCTCTTTTGCCCTTGAAATTCGGTGTCAGATTGCGGGAGTTATGAGCATCCATTCAACGAACTGTCAGTGGCAGCAAGGTAGGCTGTTTGTCCTCTACTTTTTCATGGTTTAATTTTTCATTTTCATTAGCAAAAACCACCATTTTGAGTTTGTTTTTGGGGTTAATATGGCGCTCAACCATTCTCAAAGGTGAGCTACACGGGACCTGCGAGAATGGGTCATTCTCGCAGGTGAGCCCACAGGTGCCTGCGAGAACCTCGCACTGTGCCTAAAGGGCACCTGCGAGAACCGCAAAGTGTAAATTATTTTTAAAAATTTGCCCAATGAAAATATACCAATTTATGAATAGAGTTATTAATCTTATTCTTATGCTTCTTATGCAGGTATTTGGCCATCGCAATGGTTCTGGAATGGCGCGAAAGGGAGCACGAAGAAGATAATGTCATTGTCAGAAATCATCCGCCCACTATTTTCGCTTTGCAAAACTGTGGTCTTCTGAATTACTTTTGTATCTCGGGCATGAGGGCCCAAATCAGGTTATTGGAGTACCTTGTGCATATGTGGGATCCCGATCAGCAAGTATTTCATGTAGGGGTCCACACATTGTCCTTGGATATTGAGGACATTTACTTCTTGACATGATTGTCATGGCGTGGGTACCACATGAGCCTGACTGGTAGCAGAGGTGGTGGGCTGCCCATGAGTGAGTACTGCCGCTTACATTGTGTTCCAGAGGCAGAGAGGAAGAAAGGGAAAGTATCTATTTGGGGAGTGCGGGATTTGACCCTCCGCACTATTTTGTTCACCATTGCTCGTATCGCTGGGAGCTCCACCCCTCACATGGCGCTCCAGAGTTACTTTCAGTATGCCGTAGAGTGCACTGAGCCTCAGTTTTTTAACTGGGCAGATGTTGTGCTTCGTAGCATGAAAAGGCAGTTGACTAAATGCAGGCGAGGCGACCTGAAGCAATTCGGGTACGGATCTTTGTTGGTGTCCTTCTTTCTCGAGAGGGTTCCGTTACTGAGGCTACAGGTTGAGTGGGATTTGCCGACTCCCACAAATCCAAGAATGCTGAGATGGTGTTAGCTCATGGCCCGACATGTAGCGGGACCAATTATCAAGTATGATGATACCTTCTTCGACTGGTTGTGACCACATATGCTAATGGTCGATGATTATGCTTATTCCAGGTTGGATTTCCAGGAGATACGGACTTGGTCCTACCCGAGGGTGCTCAGTGGGGGGAACTTGGTAAGAAGTACACATTTTTCTTTTTTAAATGTTTTTGTGAATTTTATCATATGCAAATGTTTTTTATATGTTCATCCAAGGACTAAAAACAAAATTCATTGTGTTGATGACACAGATGTGGGACCTTACTGAACTCCTGGTACTTCTCCCATTCAGCGGCGAGGAGAGGTGGCACAAGTGCCAYGATGGGACATTGAGGATTATGAAGCAGTGAAACAAAACCTAGAGGGTTTGACAACAGATATTCCAGACATGCCTCTTGGAGAGGTTCCATGACGTTACCGGCRTCATACAGTAGGAGTGTCAGAGTCCATTGGTCGACTGCTCCGTAGGGTTTCCCAGGCAGTCGTGTGTTACCGTGAACGTCATCCATGATGTCACTTTGTAGAAGCTATGAGMTTTAGATTTTGACATTCTGGTCCTTGGACAGAACTTTTTGTAAAAAATCTTTTGATTGTTATATATACAGACAACTTCTACCAGTTTATCTTGTGTTGTGTGAAAATTGATGTGATTGATTTATAAATGATCTAAATGTCTTTCTAATACATAGTTAGCCAATGCATCAATTAATGTATTTAGACATCTAGGAATATGTTGATATTAAATATAATCAAAATAACGTTCCAAGAGGTGAATTCGCAAATACACCCGTAACAAAGTAGGACTTCGAATATTATAGACATTACTTAACTGTAGTACTACAAGTTGCGAATCGAGTCGCACAACCAAATGACAGATACCGAGTGAGATAGCATCAATCAAAAATTCGATAACGGCGCTATACTCTGCAATATTGTTGGTCGCACGACTGAGACACACACCTTGTAAGGAGACAAGTTCATTTGTAGGGGCGTAAATTGCCCATGCAGCGAAAGAAAAGTTCTGAGTACTACGGCTAGCGCCATCAGCGAAGCCAATGTAGGGTAGCGAAGAATCCAACATCTGGAAATCAAACACAACGTCACATAAGGGCAAAGACTAGTTAATGACAAAAGCAAGCTATAGTAACACATAAGAAGTATGATACAATAAAAATACAATTACTCGTGCACAGGTGATTTTATGCATAGTACTTCTTCAAGTACAACCCATTCCTGGGTTCACTCAAAGGGATACCATCATAATCTACTAACTCATAAGCCCCTTTTTCCAACACTCGTCTAATGATATAAGGACCTTGCCACATGGCTTCGAATTTTCCAGCTCCTAGCATATCTCGATCTTGTTCATAGAGGAGAATAAGATCTCCTTCGGAGAAAACGCGAGGCTTAACATGTTTGTCGTATTGGGCCTTGACACATTTTTTCTGACCTTCTATGACTAGGGTAGCATCGCATCGAGTTTCGTCTATTCGCATAAGATACAATAGACGTTCTTCCTCAATAGAAGTGTTTGGTAGGAGTTCAACAGCTAGTTTTAAAGAGGGTATCTTGCATTCAATCAGGAGAATGGCTTCCAAACCATAGACTAACCAGAAAGGTGTAAACCCAGTAGCGGACTTGATGGATGTCTGGTAAGCCCACAATGCCGAAAACAACATTGTGTGCCAACTTGTTTTGTGAATCCCTATCATTCGTCGGAGCATAGTTATGAGAACTTTGTTAATAGCTTCGACTTGGCCGTTGGCTTGTGGGTAATAGGGCGTTGAGTTTTCATGGCGAAGACCCAAATTTTCAGTAAGTTCGGACATCATGAAGTTCCTAAAGTGGCTACTGTGATCAGTGACGATAGCCTGGGGAACACCAAAACGAGCTATTATTTGATTAAAAATGAATAATGTTGAGGTCTTTCTAGTGTTGTCAAATGTCGGCATCGCCTTGGCCCATTTCGTAAAGTAATCTACGGCTACAATAATGTATCCATGCCCCCCGGTTGAGTGGGGGTGACATGTCATGAAATCAATGCCCCATTTTGCAAAGGGACCAATGGAGGCCACAGGGTGAAGAGGAGCAGGATGTGACCGTATCTTGTTATTATAGGTCTGGCAAGCATGGCATTTTTGAACGGTGATTATGTAGTCGATAAATAAAGAAGGCCAAAAATATCCTGCTCATAAGATCTTCTAGGCAGTAGCATACCCAGACATATGACCACCACAGGCTCCAGAATGACAGTCATTCAGAGATCTCTCGGCTTCGTCGAATGTGAGACAGCGTTGAAAAATAGAGTCAATCCCGCGACGATAAAGAGTATCCCCGAGGATAATATATTGATGAGCTTGGTATCGTATTCGATGTCGGTCAATACTAGACAAAGTTGGCCATAAATTCTGGGTTTGGAGATATATAATGATATCACCATACCAAAGATCATCAGTGCTGATGAGGAAAAGGGATTTATCAGGTAATGAATCAACTGCTACATTTTTCGTTTCAGAATAGGGAAAGTCACATATCAACTCAGCAAACACTAAGGACTTCTTAGACTTGGCGCGTTCAAATTCCAAGTCAAACTCCTGGAGTATCACAATCCATTTGGTGTATTTTCCCCCTAGCAATTGACGTGTGAGAATGTGTTGCATAGGGTTGCAGTTAGAAATCATTGTAGTCTTACACGAGAGGATATAGTGCTGGAAGCGTTGGACGACTTGGACGGCTGCCAAGGCCAGTTTTTCGACATGTAAATACTTGTTTTCAGTAGGCGTTAGACTTCGGCTCAAGTAGTAGATAACATGTTCGTCGTTAGCATCATCCTCTTGGACAAGAACCATACCAATGGTGTAATCCA
Organism: Picea mariana; assembly: GCA_032191745.1. Taxonomy (NCBI): domain Eukaryota; kingdom Viridiplantae; phylum Streptophyta; class Pinopsida; order Pinales; family Pinaceae; genus Picea; species Picea mariana. Next base: position 64,598 of record JASDQU011176003.1, read on the forward strand.
AGGCAGCAAGGTAGAGGAAATAATCACGACTGTAATCGGGGGGAAAGAGAAGCGAAGCATGTGTTAGGGACAATTTCAAGTCTTCGAAAGCATTGTTTGCGATGGTATCCCATACGAACCCAGACCCCTTTTTGAGGAGCCGCGTAAATCCATGGGTTATCTCGGCATAATTGGGAATAAAACGACGAAGAAAGTTTGCTTTCCCCTGGAAAATTTGTAACTGGCGAAGTGTAGAAGGAGGAGGGAGATTAAGGATTGCCTCAACCTTTAAAGGATCCACCCTGATCCCTTGACGTGAAACGATAAAACCTGGAAGGCAGCCAGATTCCATGCAGAAAACATACTTATGAGGATTCAAACATATACGGTAGAACCGACAACGGATGAAAATGGCTCGGAGGTGGGTTGGATGATCGACTCGGCGCATTGAGTGAGCAGGTAAATTGTCCAGATATGGTTGCACGATGTGCTTGATATCATGGAAAGCATAAGACTTAGCACGTTGAAAAGTGGTGCCAGTGTTCTTGAGACCGGAAGGGAGTTTTCGATAGGCAAAAGTACCCCAAGGAAAAATAAAAGCAGTCTTATGTTGATCCTCGGGAACAATGTTGATTTGATCATACCTGGAGAAACCATCCATCAGAGAGAAGATTTCATTTCCGGCGCAATCGTCAACAATCTGATCGATGAAGGGAGTAGGAAAGTTGTCTTTGGGACAAGCTTTGTTGATATCCCTATAATCTACGCATACATGAATTGTGCCTTGTTTCTTATTGATCGGGATAAGATTGAAAACCCAGTCAGTGAGAGCCACCAGGTAAATAAAGCCAGCTTTGAGTAGTTTCTCAACTTCCAGCTTGATAGCAGCCGCTTTACGTGGGTGAACTGGACGAAGGCATTTCCGGACGGGTTCAGTGTTGGGGTATGTCTTGATCTCATGTATCAAAATGTCAGGGTCGATACCTGGCATTTCTTCGTAGCTCCAGGCGAAGATGTCACGAAACTCTTTGAAAATGGACGTATAGGTGACTATTTCGTTAGGGGAACATGAAGCTCTGATATGGACATTTTCGACGATTCTAGGTTTGACGGATATGTTGATGGGAGTAGTGAGCGAGATATTGCTTAAGTTTCCTTCGAAAAACACATCATGTGTGGACCTGGGAACGGTTGAGATGAAGACAACGGTCGATGGGGTCGATATCTGTTGGTAGTTCTCAATGGTATGTTTCTCCAGAAAGAGGATGTAATGATGATGTCCATTGTCCCAAGGGGTGCCCTCCATGATAGACATGATCATCTCATCAGTGGGAAAAATGACACGGAAAGGATCTGGAGATAACTCACCAAGAGAGGGGGTAGAAGGGGTTGTCGATTGAATGGCCTGATAGGCAGATTCAACCAGACTTAATGACATTTCGTCGCCATAACGAAGATAATCTCCATGGTCAAGTACTATCCAGGGGTTGGGAGACATAGGAAGTTTGTGAATCAAGGTGGAGATCATGTTGATTGAAGCAACAGATGAGCGTGGAACATCGGGCGGTGGAATGGGGAAAGTACCCATTAATGAAGAGTCTTTGAGAAGGCCTACACCGATGTTCTCATAACCTGGAGGGGTTTTAGTGATGAACGGTATGTTGCCAGTACGGGTGTCGGAGTTAAAGAAGGATAATTGGTCGACAGTGACTACCTTCCCTTGATGTGGGAAATGTACCACTCGAAAAAGGGTCGACACAACTACGCGCATGGAATCGATCCAGCTGCGGCCAAGCAGAAGATTGTAATCAAGCGGAGCGTCGAAGAATTCCACTTTGACTTGGACCGTTTTTCCTTCTAACGTGATGTGCAATGAAGGAAGGACACTGTAGGGCTTAAAACTGGAGCCATTGAAGGATTTTAGAGTGTTTTGGGATTCATTCAAAGAGGGAGAGCCAATGGCTTTCCAGCAAGTAAGAGACATGACACATGTCGAGGCACCCTCGTCGATAATGGTTCGACAAATGTTTTTTTCAGAGACAATCACTTGGATTTGGAATGCGAGTTGAGGGGGTAACCTTGGAATGTGATCTTCCAAGTCAAAAATTATTAAATTTGTATCCGTCGAGTCGATTCCACCAATAGATTTCAACAGTGCCTTTCATTGTGTGGGACAACTTTGAAGGACTTCGAGGGCTGACATCACAGAAGGTGCTTGGGCCAGATCTTCAACAATGCTGTAGTTTTGGGCAGCACGAGCATGAGGATTGAAAGCTGATTTTTGAACGACGCCCTTTGGGGGGGGTTGAATAACTGTGTCGAGGCTCGGTCGTTCGAGATGAAGAGGACCGTTGGTAGGTGGAGTCACGGGAGAGGGTTGTACCAAGGAAGGAGGTAGGTCATCAACCTTCTCTTTAGAGGGAGAATAATCTTTGGCTCGAGTGGTGAGGGCATTTTCATTTTTCTTTGAATCGCCAGTACACATCAATACATAATATGTAGTAGAAGATGAGGGTTGGTCATGAATGACCAACTGAGCCTGTTGTTGAGACAGGAAGGGTTGGGACAAAACGACCGAAGCAAGTGGTTTTG
>JASDQU011176005.1:0-26770 GCA_032191745.1 Picea mariana
GAATCAGTTGTTACCGTGCTTAAACAATTATGCTTCTTTTAAAACTCTTTGCAAAAACACTGAATTATGATCACAATAATGCAGAGAAATAAACACAGTTTTATCATCATTCACATATATGAGAAACACAGAGACAGATATTTCTCGAGGAAACCCATGCAGGGTAAAAACCTCTTTTTCTTTATATGATAAGTAATGGTTACAATCTTTACAGTATCATACATATGAGCACCAAATCATAATGAGGGTACAACCTCTGTTTTGCAAGCTGCAACTTGCTGAGAGCACCAACTCTCTGGTTTCTCTAGCACCCACTAGAAGGAAGCACCAACTCCCTAGTTTGTCTAGCACCAACTAGACGGAAGCACCAACTCCCTGTGTTCAAGCACCCACCTGAACCTTTGAGGACACCAGTCCTCCCTAGCTCCTCCCAACCACCCTGAAATATAAATCTTTGCTACTGTATTTATTATAGTGATATGATGCTCGATGATGGCTTACCTGACTTATCACTGTTCTTCTCCATTTCATTGCTCTGTCTGCCTTATTGCCTTTCTACTCAGATCACTTGTGCTGTCTGTTCTTCTTCTTTTTAAACTCTGTGCGCCATACCCATTTACTGCATAGATCCTCTTCTGCTCAATTCAGCTGCTGCACTCTCCTTCTTCTTCACACATGAATCACCACAACAAACTCCAATAGCCACTGCAACAACAACAATGCCTTCTCTTCTCTGTACTGTGTATTTATTGCTTCTATGCACCTTGTGCATGCAATTTTCTCCATTCCTCTGCATGCTCCAACCATGCCAATCTTCTCCACCTCTCGAGTGCTCTGCATGATCTTCATCGTAACTCTTCAGCTTCTCTGGCTGTTTTCCCAAGTGTCTTCTAGTCCTTTGGCTGAAACCATCAGTGGTTTCTGGCAGTTTCACTATTGCATGCAACAGTAGCCCTGCGATCGATACTCGATCCAACAGTTCAGATCCAATCGAGATTTCATATATCGCGATTTCGACACTCTTGGCGTTCATAGTTTTAGTCACTTACAAATCCCGATCCCCGAAACTCCGATGTGGAGCTTATCTGGACTGACTCCTTCTCTTCCCGTGACCAAGGGCTGTGACCACAGCCTTATGTCTCTCCATATTGCGATTTGCGAAACTCCGACACGAAGTTGAACCAACGGTCCAGATATGAACTTGTTTCAATGGCCACGATTGGATCGTGATATTGCACATCGCGAAATCGGGATTCTTGTTGTATTGAGTTCTTTCCATTTTGAATTTGCGATCCCTGAAACTCCGATATGGAGTTACATCTACGGTCCTGATCATTTCTGGATCTGACGGTCTAGATTCACTCGCGATTTCGCATATTGCGAAATCGGGATTCTCGTTGCATTGTGTTCTTTGCCTCATGAATTCGCGATCCTCGAAACTCCGATATGGGTTGTGATCAACGGTCCTGATCAACACTTGATCTGACGGCTCAGATCATTTCATGATTTCGCATATCGCGAAATCGACATTCTTGATGCAATGAGTTCTTTGCCTCTCGAATTCGCGATCCGTGAAACTCTGATACAGACTTGAATCAATGGTCCAGATGTAATCTTTATTCAGCGGCTACGATTAAATTGCGAAATCGCTCAGCGTGAAATTGACATTCCTGATGTCAAGTGACTTTGTCATTTCAAAGTCCTGATCCCCGACGCCTCTCCATTGACTGGAATCAATGGTTTATATTTAACCTTAATCTGACGGCTCATATTACATCGCGATATCGCATATCGCGAAATCGACATTCCTGATGTCAAGTGACTTTGTCATTTCAAAGTCCCGATCCCNCCTGGTTGTGCCACGTGTCCCTAGCTGACGTGGTCTGCTGTCGTGAGTTGGATCGACGGTCTAGATCACATGTTGATCTAATGGTTCAGGTTCAGTCGAGATTTCTTTCATCGCGATTTCAGGGTTTCTGTTGTAATTGTTCACGGGACTCGTGAAACTTCAATTCCCAATTCTCCGATGAAGCCTCCTGTCGAGCTTCTCCCGGTGGCGCCCGATTGCTGCCACGCATCCTTCCAAATGGATGGTCCCGATTATGTCGGGATATCGAGACTTTCAATGTCCCAGTTCTCACGAACTTGAGAACTTCGATCTCCCGATGGATGATATCCCGATGAAAACTCCTCGTGTCGGGACTTCTCTTCTTGCTCCCGAGGGTTATCTCCCTCACAGCTTCTGCAGATCTGACGGTTGTCATCCTTTCAAGAAATTTGAATGGGATCCAACGGTCACTGGATCTCTGTCTTCCTTCTCCTCTGCAAACTCCTGTATCTTGAGCTTTGCTGCGCACATTTTCCTCAATGTTGTTTCTTCTGAGCTTTCACGTCCGAATCCCCAAGGGATTTTATCCTTCTTATCCTGCCATATCCACTGTTGTACTTGCCATCAATGACAAGCATAGGCTACTTGTTAAACATTTGCCAACATTTATATCTTTCATATTAGACCTTGCAACAAGCATGCCATCAACATATAATACAAAGATAACATAGCTTCCATTTTCTAGCCTTTTAAAATAAGCACAGTGATCATAATAACATCTACTATAACCTTGTTCTATCATAAACCTGCCAGACTTCAAATACCACTGCCTTGGAGATTGATTTAGGCCATACAAGATCTTATTCAAAATGCATACCAAATTATCCTTTCCTTTGACCTCATACCCATGTGGCTATTACATATAAATATCTTTCTCCAAATCCCCATGGAGAAAAGTTGTTTTTACGTCTAACTGTTCAAAATGAAAATCTTCTATTGCCACAAGACTTAAAATAGTCCTAATTGAAGTCATTTTAACAACAAAAGAAAATATTTCATCAAAATCTATATCTTTCTTCTGTGAAAACCCATTTACAACAATTTTGGCCTTGTACCTATTTTTTCCTCCATGTTCTTCCTTCAACTTGTGAACCCATTTATTCCGCGATGCTCTTTTTCCTGCAGGAAAATGAATCAAGTCCCATGTATGGTTATTTACCAAGGAATTCATTTCAAAGTTGTTTTTACGTCTAACTGTTCAAAACGAAAATCTTCTATTGCCACAAGACTTAAAATAGTCCTAATTGAAGTCATTTTAACAACAAAAGAAAATATTTCATCAAAATGTATATCTTTCTTCTGTGAAAACCCCTTTACAACAATTTTGGCCTTGTACCTCTTTTTTCCTCCATGTTCTTCCTTCAACTTGTGAACCCATTTATTCCGCGATGCTCTTTTTCCTGTAGGAAAATGAATCAAGTCCCAAGTATGCTTATTTACCAAGGAATTCATTTCCTCTTTCATTCCTTGCTCCCACTTCTTTTTAGTGTCTACCTACATTTCCTCTTCATAAATTTCTGGTTCACCAAAATAAGTCAACAATAAATAATACAATGAAGGAGAGTATCGTTCAGGGGGTATATCTTCAGATATTTATAAAATTACATCTTTTGATACGATTAAAGTACATCTTTCATATTATCTTCAGATACGACCTCATAGATACAAAGTAGTGCTCTATTACAGACTCCCGGCTCTAGACCCATGTCACATAACTCTATTTACCCAAAATGGTGTACAGATTACATTTACAGGACTCAACCCCGACCTAGTACTACTATCAACAACAAGGGGAGAACCTTTTTCAATCATTATCAAACCCTTTTAAAATCATATTCATCCCTATATATAAGCTAAGTCATGTCTTCTAGCTTTGATCTAGCATTCTTTCTTTCTCTGTTGCAATTGCTCTTGCCTTCCTGGCATTGTGTTGTCCTTTTCAAACTGATTTTTGTTAATTTTCCTTGCTCCGTTGTCCAAATTATTTTGTATATTGTGCAACTCATACTAGACCAAAACTGGGACTGTATTTCTTCTTGCATAGCTTCTCATTAAAAAATGAAGGGCCCAACAGGCTCCGACCACAAACCTTGACTCGCCCTTGAGTCAAGCACTCGGCTCTTTCACAACTTCTAGGAGCAATTTTTTCTTTCCCTTTCCCTCCTTTTCCTCTTTCCTTTGCTCTTCTGCTTGTGCCTTCTCTTCTTCTGCCTCTTAAAATGAAGGGCCCAACTCTGGGACCAACTCCAAGGCCTGCTTCTTAACTTCTTGAAAGCTTCCAACTTTATCCTGCCATTTCCTGGCCAGGAGTGAGGCCTCGGCGAAAAACTGTCGGATCGCAATCTGTAATACATCCCTTGGGCTTGGATGCAACCAAAGAGTTCCATTCATAATCTGGTGTTTCATCGACTTGATGCATTTACATATAAATTGTCTAAATGACAGGTATAAATTCACACAACTCCTTCTTAGTTATGAATTGCGCTTCAAATAGAGCGTTCAACTCATTGTCCGCTTGTTGAATCTGATCAAACTTCTATTGTTGCTCCAGTGGATCGATCGTAGCCACAACTTCTTCATTCAACACCTGGATTCTAGTGCGTACGTCCTTCAAAGTCTAGTTGCACCTAGCAATGATGCCCATCCAATTGCTGACTTATCTGAAAATATTTGTGCACTCAGCTGTGCACTTGTGTAGTGCTGCTCGGGAATTGTTTCCTTCTAGTAGTATCTTTTCCATTTTCTCTTGCACCTTCCGACGCTATTGATCTGCTTCCTACTGGGTCTACCGCAAATGCACTTCCAGATGCTCGGTGCGAAGGGAAAATTGTGACCATGCTTCTTGGAGCAGTTCAATTTAATGGTCCGACTCTCCTGCATCACTGGCTTCTGGCAGTTGGGGTGCGACCTTCCGAATATCTGGCCAGGCTTCAACAAGCCTTTCTTGAACTCTTTCCAGTCTGTGTTCGACTTGGATCTTTGCATGTTATTCTTGTTTTTTTCATGCTTGGGCAAGGAGCACTTCTTCCCTTGCAACCTCTGCAGACCTCTCAGCCTGTTGGAGCCCATGATCTAGTTGATCAGTTGATGCTCTGATCATTCCAACTAAGTGTGTTGCTGGCCACTGTGCAAGGTCAATAGATGAAGGGGTTGCATCCATGGGTGCTCGGACCTGCAATGGAATTACACTGGCTGCTGAATGTTCAAAAGAAGTCTCTACCTCCTCCTCTCCTGTGGGTTATCCTGGCACAAGCCTCATTCTCAACGTCAATGGTAGGAGTGTTAGAACCTCTATTCTAGCTAGGCAGATTTGCAACAACTCTATGCATTGTTGAGGGTTTTGGATAACTAGCTCCATATTCTCCTGCAATGATGTTGCGGTTTTCCTTAAAGTTGATTCTGGTTCCTTCTGAACCTATGATAGCTCCGCCTCTTTTTGTGCCTCTGCATCCAGAGTTGTGCTTCCCATGGCACCCTCAACCTTGGCCGTTGAGGCAATGTGCTGGGGAAATTGAACTTGCGACTTCTCTACCATTTGAATGCCTTTCTACTACACAAAAGGTACAATATGCTAGTCCTGGGTGTTAGGGTTCAGTCCAGTCAGCTGCAGTCTCTGCTCTGGTACTTCTGGATTTGGACCAGGAAGTTCTGGTCTCTACTCAGGTAACTTTGGGCTTGTTTCTAGGAGTTTAGGCTTAGGTAGTTTTGGGGGATTGAGCTGCATGGGATCTGGATCAGTGGTTTTGGGTGGAATATTGGTTTCTAGGGGTGGCGATTGAGGTTGTGGTGGTGATGGAGGGTGCTCAGTGACGATGGTGGATAGATTAGTGTCAGGCTCGAGGTCGTCCTGAATATGTATGATGGGGGTTGCGCGGACCGCTGAGCAAGTGCAGGCGACGGTGGATGAGAAGGGTTGGGGGTTCAAAACTTTTCTCGACAAGAACCTCATTCTAAACTTCTTGTCCACTAGCTCTGTAATGAACACAATGCTCATTATTTCATTGACATCCTTCCCTATCAACAAGGCTTGCTATGGCAGTTGTGGAAATAATGGCAGTTTTCTTTTCTTCCACTCTACTGGTTGCATCTCCTCCTCCTCTTCAGAGTCTGTCTGTGCCATGGATTCTTTTTTTTACGCCTCTAAACCTGAGCTCGGTCCTACCCCTGCTTCTTTACCTTTCTTCTTCAGCAGCTCGATGGGAAAAACATAGTGCATCTCTGACTTGCATGGGTTGCGTTTAACTCCCAACCACGTATTAGAAAGGCATTCAGTTCATATGGTGTCAGTTCATGCTAAAGGCGTTGTTCCTCATGTTGCAGTTGAGGATCTCCTGTGGAATGCGCAACCTCTACGTTGCGTCAATGAGCCCATTATACCACTTGGAGAATGCCGTGTTGTTGAAGGCTATGTTCTCCAAGTCCTCCCTTGATTTCAAGGGCTCAAACATCTTTGCGAGGCTCCCCTTGTTTGCTAGCACCAAAGGTATTCCAGCAGGTGGCGTCCACTTGAGCATTGTGAGCACAACAACATGTATCCATATGTGAAGGTTCCTCTCTTCTCCTGGGATTCTTCACAAGCCACAAGTAGTTACTCCAACAGGTAACTACACCAATTGAATAGAATGCCATTGGAATAAAAATATGCCACTGATAATGCATCCAACGTGCATTCTCCCTTGTAATATGACCTCATGACTTTACTGGATATGATGTAGCAACCAATTCTGACCATCTCTGGTAGTATGGGGTCGATTTTGGCTATGCACACCGCCCTCTGCATGTGGAACCTTTCATATAGGTTGGGCTCCCCTTACTTTTTGCCGTGCTTGCTGGGACCCTAGAATCCTTTGGACACATCCTTTCCCTTGAGGGACAGTCCCGTAAGTTGGTGGATGTCTTCGGCATGGATTTGATACCACCTATCCAACCAGAGACTTCTTTCGTGCAACCTGCTGATTAGGAACTTGGTGCACCGTGCAACTTTGCCAGTGGTACCGAACACTGGTAAGTCCCCGAGGTTCATGATAGTCGAGTTAAACAAGTTGATAAATTCAGGCTTTGGCACAAACTGCATGCTTCCCAAATCATATGGAGCGATACTCTAGAAAATGTCTATGTTTATCTGAGGGAAGAAGAATTGATATGTTAAGTTGAGATCAAGGAGCTTGACCTACTCCACCTTCCCCTTGAGATCACCCAAGACCTCAACTTGGGGGTCGCAGGGCTCATCTGGTACTGCATCTTTGGACATGATGCTTCAACTTCCTGTAGCTCTTGACATTGTGCGTTTTGGATTATCAGAAAATTCCGTGGTGGAACAAGGATTGGGGATCACAACTACGGGTCTCAGGATTACACATGAGGCTTGCTCGCTCTGCAGAATTAAAAAAATCTCTAAGTTATTTATGGAAATGATGCATTCTACAATGATTCTCAGAGCCTTATACTCGAGCTTAGCTGGAAAGTTCAATAATAATTTTTTTTCATCATTACCCTATGGACACAAATTGGATCTAAGTTGTCCGACGGGACGGGTTAACGAGGTAAATCCTATTGGGCGATTCTGGCATTTAATGTGCAAGTTGGACATGCACGTGGACGATTTCAGGCCTTATTGTTCAACGAATGAGAATCCCGGTTAAAATACCAATAACATCTTCGCTTCGCAGCTTTATGGCTTAACTGAATTCATACGAGGTACCGTAATAGCAATAAAGGCTGTGACTAGACTAGGTTCGTGTGGCACATGGACTCAGATTGCGTTCGGATTCGTTCTCCCTCCGACCACAAAGGGGTCCCCGTCATATTAATGACTGTCATTAATGGGTTCTTTACGCTTCTGATCCTATGCTACTGAGTAAGAATTTCTTCATCAAACAACACTTAGACCAAAAAAGAAATGGACTACATGTTGTGGTGCAACATTGCACACGTTCGATTTATTAATTGAGTTTACAGAAATTACAGAAAATCAAATCTAACTAATATACATGCTCCTTCGGACTAGAGAAAAATTCCTTTAGCTCATTTCTAAGACATATAGGGTTTCAGGTGAGCTCCATTCACCCATCCAGGCTGCAACATACCATCCAATTGCGCAAGCCTGACTGCTCCGGAAGCTTGGATCTCCACAATTATAAATGGTCCAATGCATGTGCAACTTTTCTGGATGCTTCTGATACTGACTGTCATAGATTAGGACCTTATCTCCTTGCACAAATACTTTAGTCTTAATGTGTCTGTCATGCCAATATTTCTGCCTTGCTTTCTCAACTGACTGATGGAAGTTTGCTAAGACCCTGGTCTCTCAAATTTCTTGTAACTCCATGAGTCTTTGTGCAACTGATTCTTCCTCTGACATGTGTGTGATCTGTGCAATGTACAAACTTGGAGTAATGAATTCTGTCATGGATGATTTTAGGGGATAAATTTCGCTCATGGGCTAATTTTCCATGGTTTTTCCAAAAATGAGATTCGCTATTTTAAAAATGATTCGCCCAAATTCTATAGGATAAAATTATTTTACCTTAAAAATCGCCAAAATTTTATAAAAACTATATAAAATCCTTATAAATTTGAATATTTTTACAAAAATATCGCCAAACATTTATAGTTGGCATATGAAGGATTAGTAAGATTCGCCAAGGTTTCTACATTTTAAAGCCAATTTCCATCCTTAAAATCACCCCTAAATTCTGTAGGCACCACAAATTCTTTCAAGTAAACTAGCTGAAATGGAGTGTACTTGTGGAGTTTCTTTGTGGTTGTCCTATAATCCCATAATACTGCTGGAATTCTGTCATCCCAATCTTCCCTTTTTACGCAACAACCCTTCTTTAATCCTCTCTCCAAAATCTTGTTAAACGCTTCTACTGTTCCATTGGATTGCAGATGGTAGGGACTACTTTTATGATGTTGGATCAAGAACTCTGTTGTAATATTTTCTATGGTACTATTGATAAAATGAGCTCCATGATCACTGGTCAGATTCCTAGGACATCAAAATCGAGTGATAATATTTTCAAAAGTGAACCTAGTAGTAGTATCGGTCGAATAATCCTGAACAACTACTGCCTCAGCCCAACGTGTAAGGTAGTTAGTTGCGGTAATAATGTACCTATCCTTTGAATGCTTAGCTGTGGGATTGATCGGCCTAATGAATTCAACCACCCACTTCTCAAATTCTTGTAAAGCATGAACTGGTTGAAGTGGTAATTCATCTCGTCGTGATGTCTTAGCCACTTTTTGACAAACATTGCATGATCTAGCATATACCTTTGCATACTTGAAGAGTGTGGCCCACCATAGTCCAACTTGAAGAACTTTCTGCGCAGTGGCCTTTTCTCCCACATGACCACAACCTCAACTCCACTGTGGCACTCCCACAATATATTATTTCTTTCATGATCCAAGACACATCTCTTGAGGATACTATCTAGTCCCAATTGATACAATTTCCATGCAATCAACTAATAGTTTGCTTCTCTAACAACCATATGGTGTTTCTGGGTTTTAGAATATTCTAGCCAATCTCCTATACTTAAGAAGACTGCTATGTCTTCCAGGTATTTTGGTATGGCCTCAACCCGGAACAGATCTGCATCTGGGAGCTGATCATCAACTGCTCTGCCACTTTCCCCTGACTCTAATCGAGATAGGTGATCAGGCCCTACATTGCATCTTCCAAGCTTAATGATCACTTCAAAAGAAAATTCCTGAAATAGTAGCAACCATCTACAAATTCTCTCTTCCAACACAGGTTTATTAACTACATATTTCAATGTAGAATCATCAGTAAAGAACTTAAAATGAGAACCTAACAAATAATGTCTAAATTCATGCAAATCATAAATCATAGATAAACCCTCCCTTTCTGTCGTTGTATAGTTGCACTCAACTTCTGATAACTTCCTTCTTACAAAATAGATAGGATGATCCATGGCTCCATCCCCTGGTTGTGCTAAGATAGATCCTAAGGAAATACCTGAAGCATCTACGTGTACATGGAATTCGTTTTCCCAATTTGGAAATATCAGAATAGATGTTGTGCTAAGCTTCTCCTTTAGGGTCTGAAATGCTTTATCACATTCTAGGGTCCATTAGAACACTTCGGCCTTCTTTAATATATTTTCCAGTGGTGTAGTGATGTTTGCATATTTTTTGATGAACCTACGGTAGTACCCTGTGTGTCCCAACGTGGAGCGCAATTGCTTAACACTCATAGGTGGCGGCATGTTCACAATGACCACAACTTTGGTTGGGTCTACCGGTACTCCCTCTCGGCATTTTATGTGGCCTAACAAATTTCCATGTGGCACACAGAAGATACACTTTCTGAGGTTCAATGATATATGAAATTCTCTACATCTGTCAAACATCAGACGTAGTAGTGCTACATGTTCCTTGAGCAGACTATATACCATCTAATCATCCATATAAACTTACATAAACTTGTGAATAAACTCTCAAAAAGCTTCTATTAAAAGCCTGGAGAAAACTGTAGGGGTGTTCTTTAGGCCGAATGGCATCACATTGTAGGTAAATGACCCCCATTCTGTTATGAATGTGGTGTTATTTTTGTCCTCTTCAACAATCCTTACTTGGTGATACCCCGAAAATCCATCTGTAAATGAGTAAGACTCTTTCCTCGCAACTTGTTCTAGCACCTTGTCGGTAAAAGGTTTTGGAAAAGGGTCATGCATAGAAGCAGAGTTAAGGCTTTTGTAGACTACACAGACCCCAATATCATTTGTACCTTTCTTGCTCTGGATGACTATTGGGCTGACCCATTATGCTTCTTCCACTAGAAAAATAAGTCTAGCGTCCATCATCTTGTGTATTTCCCTCTTAAACTTCTCTTTCACTCTGGGGTTAAGGCAGTATGGTCTATGCCTTACAGGCTTTGATCCTGGTTTTAATTCAATTTTCATTTCTCCCATAACTCCTTTGATCCCTTTTAACTCCAATTTTTTTTTTGGGAACAAATCCTCATATTCTCGCAACAAACTCGGTATTTCTTGACTCATTTTCTCATCCCAGTAATATCCCACCATAACTATCTTGGGTTTCTCTGTGGTTCCTATATTGAATTTTTGCAACTTCAATGGGTGATTATAAGAACCATCAGTCTGACTGGGTATGATGTTCTGGATTTCCCTTTTCCCTTCTGTCTCTTTAATTTCCAGGTTTCTTAATTCTTCTAAATCATCTGGGATTTCCAAATCCTTCTCAATATTATAACATTCTATAGGTATCTTGTCTAAGTTTAGGTGAATATTAGTCCGAAGTTCTCATCTATGCTTTGCACATACCACTAGGTCTGATTTCTGATTACTATTGTCTGTAAAAATAAATTCTTTAATTCTTTGTAGGACTACTTCAAGCTCAGGGTACTTACTTGTAAAAGAGAAGTCCTTGCAAAAGTGATCTACCAACTTTTTCCAGTCGTTGGTCCGTCTTCTGGTTTCTTTATGCATGAACCAAGCTTTCAGGATTGGACCTAGTGAGTGGGGAAATACCTGAACCCAGAAGCGAGAGGGTATTTCCGCAACTTGCCAATGTGTCACGCACTGTTCAATATGTGATTTAGGATCAGACTCTCCATTGAACAGTTGTACAACTTGGAAATCCGTCTACATATGTGATTCCAACTTCTCCTTATCGTAAAACCTATATTTGATATCTTGCTTCACATTGTCCCTCTTTCTGAGTAAGGCTTTGTGATTGGCCCACCATATGGCAGGGGTGTCCTGGAGGGATAAATCTAGTACTGAGATCCTTTGATCCTCTACTACCTTTTCTTCCATGCTGAGAAGAAAACTATCAAGTCCTAAGGTACCATCATATACTAGGTGTTCTCTGACCTCGATTCCGACCCATCTAGTTTCCCTGACAATTGCGCATCTCCTTGAGAATATTTCATATGAGACTTGCTGCCAACTATCAAATGCAAGTTCTGAATCTTCATCTGTTTACTGTATACTCCTCCAACTTATTGATCCATGAACAATAGGATTTATGTAATCTTCTCTTGTTCCTGCTGTTACAGTGTACAACTGATCCAAGTATTCTCCCTCCATATTGTTATCCGTTGGCTCCGTATATCTGGGGCCTACATACAGATCCAAGGGATGAACTACCTTGATTCCATCTTCCTCAAATGTCATAGTGTCTTTCTTTAGGTCGATCACTGCTTAGTTTTCATAGGCCCAATCAATATCAGGTAGGGTAGGATAAGGGTCCTTATCCCCCATAATCTCAATTACCTCAAAATCAGCTAAATTATTCACTCCCACAACATCTATTTCCACATTATCCAGTCTTCCTATTGGGAAAATACAATATTGGTTGGCCATTTTTAGCTAGATTGGAGAGTATGTCAACTGGGGTTTTCCTAAGGCCTCCCAAGTATTTTTAGGAAGTATGTTAACATTAGATCCTAGATCTAACATAACATGCTTAATTCCAAATTCCTCTAGTTAGGATACTAGTCTGAATTCTTTCCCAATTCGTACTTTCCTTCTCTGTACTCTATGAGCATTATTCTTAGGAAGATTAGTCCTTATTCTTTCTTCTGTGGGTTCTTCATTCCCTATAACTAGGTATAGCGCATTGCACAACTTTTTTGTTAACTGGCCATTCCCAAGAATATCAAAAAATAACTGAAACCATAGATCGACTATGTTTTGTAGTTGCTCAGGTTGTCTTCATGTGACTACATGTTTTATGGGTGTAGGGGGTGAAGCAAGGACTTGTGCAATCTTAGGGTAAACAATAGGCTAAGGGTGTTTTTATTGCATCTTAGGGCTAGGGATATTCTGAAATACTTATATAGCATCTTTAAATAACAACTTATGTTTCAGAGGATCATACCTGTCTTCCTTAGGTGTTGCCTTCTGGATGTGAGGTAAATTATTAAAATCATCTCCAGTCTTTGCCCCTCCTTGAGTGACGATATTAAGGTTGGGAAATTGTCCTTTAATAACTCTCTTTATTTCTGAACTGATGAGGTTAGTTCCTTGTTGACGTACACGATCTTCCCATTTTGCAATTAGTTCTGGGCAGTCTTCAGTTGCATGCTCATTGGTTCTGCAGTGAGAGCACCATGGACGCCTCAAATGAGGAGACTGTCTAGCCATATGACCTTTCTCATCATAGTTATAACATCTGCTTGGTCCTCTTCGCTCGGTTCTTCCTTCTCTAAAGTCTCCTCCGGCTCCACCTCCTTGACCTCTTCCCAGTCCCCAAGGGGTTTCATTCACCCTGAATGATGTTTGATCCAACCTGTTCGCAAGTGCATCCAACAATCTACACTAGTTAGTAGTATGTGTGGTAGATGCGCAAAACTCACAATGTACAGTATTTGGTACTATTGAATAATTATGAATAATGGGGAACTGTCTTCGCCCATGCCCATGGTTTCGAAAAATATCGCAATACTCAATTGCTGGTGCTGCTTGGTTTCCTGGAAAAGAATGATATGGGGTGGGGTTTTGGAATGGTAAATTCACAGATACTTGCGCAACTCTTCCCTTGGGTCTTGGTGAGGGTCCCATCGGATTATGAAGAGGTTCCATTCCTCTCATTCGTGGACATTCGGTTACCATATGTCCTTTTCTGTAACATTCGGTACACCAGACATGCAGTCGTCCTAGTATAGGTATAATTAATTCTTGAATATTTTCTACAAGTGATGATATTTTCCCTTGTATTTGCGCCAAATTTGCATCTGCTGGGGGTCTGGTCACTCTCGGGATCCCCGGATATCCTGCCATGGCTTCAATATTCATTGATTGTTCCAAGGCATTTGTCAAAGTGGCTATTCGTTGTTGCATTAACGGAATCTGTGTCAGAGGTAGAAATACATGAATATACCATTCTCTTTGATTTTCCTCATGGATTGGATGCGCTAACCTCCCTATAAAATCTTTAAACTTTTGGATGTATTCCTAGGGTGATTCACCTTCCCTTTGCTGAATCTTGCGCAACTTAGACAAAGCTTGTTGTTTTGACTGAGGTAGCTTAAACTCCGCTATGAACCTTGTCCGTACCTGGTTAAGTGTGAATGATTGATCTTGCATTCATGGCACTCCTGGCTCAATGACCTTCATGTACCATTTGAGAGTGCAACCTCTCAAGGTAGTATGAAACTCAACCAACTTATTCGCATAAGGAGTCCCTCTGGACCTCTAGATTGCTTCACACAAGAACTAATGTTGCTCAACATATTCGTTTTCTTTACCCCATAATTCTGGGTATCAAGCAATCGATCGTCCCGCCTGACAAGCCATTGCTGATCTTGCTTCTCCTATCAAAATAAAACCTGATGGTCCTTCTTGCGATCTACCAGGGGATCCCAATATCCTCCCTATAATCGCACTCTCTGGCTGTGTCTGACTAACTATTTGTATTGGAACTGAATTATCATAAGACGACAGTATTTAATTTACCACTTGTATAGAAGACACTTGGGGTATAGGCAATTCGGGGCTGGCGCCACTGGCTTTGGGGGAGTTTTAATTGATCTGGGGGTCTTGTTTTCTTCCATCGGAGCGACTTCTTTAGCTGGATTCCCCATATTTCCTGGAATTAGGGTTGAATCTTCTCTTTCTTCTTCAACATCCATGCCAACTTCCTTCTCCCTTTCTTCTACACCTTCTCCTTCTTCTCCACCCTCCTGGGGACTTCTTTCCCTATGTGCTTCTCTCTCACTTAATCTTTGACTGGCCAGTCTTTCCTATCTTCTCATCTTCTGCAACTCATCCATCTGTCTTTCCTCTACTTCTCCTGGTCCGACTTCTTTCTGCAAATTCTTAGGCTATTTTGTTGCTTTCTTTATCTTTTTGTGCCAACACTTCTCAACTTTGGTGGATCTTTTCAAGGCTCGCTCATCTCTTGAGTCCATTTCTTGTTGTTTCCCCCGTTTCTCAAAGAACCCTTTCCCCGCTCTTAGGCCATGAATCCACCCCAAACTCACCCTAACCCAAGAGAGGGTGTTTATGCTGCCATCTCAGCCGGGGACATAGTCAACATCCCCTCTTCTTTCAAGAAAACTTTAATCCACAGGGGGGTTTCTCTCAACAGTCTTCCCCTTGCGTCTTTCTTGAAATACGCTTTTGTTCATAAAAAATATTGGTGATTCTCAGCTGCAAACTCAATAATGTATCCTTCTAATGTGGTATTGACCTAGAAATCAATCACTCACGTGAGTGGACAATACAGCCGATGAAGTGCTGCAATCTTTTTTGTATCCCAAGTACAAGTCTTCTTGACTCGTTCTTGGAAATATGGAGCTTCTTGGAGCCTATCTATCCAGTCGAAAAGTTCTTCTAGGAACTTAACCCATAATATCTTGTACTGGTCGCTCGATATTTTTGAGTAAAAGACTACCTCCCGAGTATCTTTCACAGATTTTCTTCTCAACTCTGCTTTTTCCATATGAAGGTGTCACAATTTCTCTCCCACCATTGGTCAATATTAGATCTGTGAATCCGCAGAAGCATCCTCCCTAGATGTTCCCTTTTAACGTAGGTCCTGGCAATGGAACCATTTTGTTGGCGCAATATTGATCAGACTAGGGTCCTTCTCAGGTTACCAACAAAAGGTACTGTGTAGTCTAGAGCAGTGACATTTTCATCTCCTTTGAAGAGAAGAAGTCTCACCCGAAGCGCAACTAGGACAAAAAGATAGGGAAGGGAAATGAAAATACTTAGGAGGGTTCACATAACCTTCAAGATTCATCTTGATCTTGCACAAGATAAAATAACTACAGAGCAGGTCTGATCTCATACATACAGGAACTGAAGCTACTTAGGTTGTGGAAATAATTCAAATAAAGAAACATCATGTGGAACTTATGAAGCATAAAGAAGTATTGTAAAGATATAATGCAGAAGTATAAACACATAATGACGCAACATATTTTGAAAATTTGGATCCTTCTTCATATATTATCTTCATATCTTTATCATATACGACCTCAGAGATACAAAGTAGTGCTCTGTTACAGAATCCTAGCTCTGGACCCATGTCGTAGAGATCTATTTACCCAAAATGGTGTACATATTACATTTACAGGACTCAAGCCCGACCTAGTACTACTATCAACAACAAGGGGAGAACCTTTTTCAATCATGATGGAACCCTTTTACATTCATATTTTTCCATATATATAAGCTAAGTCGTGTCTTGTAGCTTTGATCTCACATGATTTCTTGTTCTGTTGCAACTGCTCTTGCCTTGCTGGCATTGCGCTGTCCTTTTCACAATTGATTTCTGTTACTTTTACTTGCTTTGCCATCCAACTTATTGTTTAGCTTGCGCAACTCGTACTAGACCAAAACTGGGACTGTAGTCCTTCCTGCATAGGTTCTCATTCAAAAATGAAGGGCCCAACACATGTGTCCAAGCCTATGAGGCCACAGTACCGTATCCACTCATGTAGAATCTAAATATATAGAAGAGTCAATATTGCTTGTACATATATACAATGTACGTACCTTCTCTCCTTTTTCTATCACGAGTGATCCTTTGGTGACCTTCCATGCCTTATCTATAAATATAGATATACAACCTTCACTTGCCAACTTCCCTGTTGAAATTAGATTTTTCCTTAGATATAGAACATGTATTACCTCTTTCAACAACCATTGGTTTCCATTCTTTTTCTTTATTTGTACCTTTACCCATTCCAACAATTTTGCATGGTGCATCATCACCCAAATGAAACTGTTCAAAATCACCTTGAACATAATCTAGAAAATGTTTCATATGGGGTGTGACATGAAATGAAGCCCCTGAATCTACTACCCAAGACCCATAAATATTATCTATAGAAAGAATTAGAGCATCGTGTAACACATCACTTGTTACATTTGCTTCCTGATTTATTTTCCTGTTGTCCATCTCTTTGTTTCTTTGGAGCTCTGCAATCTTTCTTCAGATTCCCTTTCTTCCCACAATTCCATCACTCTATATTTCCCAGTCCGGATTTGGATCTTCCATTCCTAGAATTCCCATAGTTCCCTCAACCATTTCCTCTATCATTCTTTCTTCCCCTGTTCTCCACGATCAACACATTACTTGATGTCTCACCTATGATTTTCCATCGCATTTCCTTGCTAAGGATAACACCAAGAACATCATCAAATTTTAGAGAGTTTGAACCAGAGACAAATTTAATTACAACCATGACCAAGCCTACCAGCTTTCTGGCAGTGAGCATAGGATTAGAAGAGCCCTAACCTCATAATCAAAGTCCACTTTTACATAACTTAGCTATCTAGTAACCATATTATTAGACATTGATGGTTTTTCATACAGTTTAGCCAATGCATCCATCACCTCCTTCATTGTCTTTTCTTTTGAAATATTGAAAGCCATTGATGTTGTCAGGCTCAAAGGTATCATTCCTAGTGCCTTTATGTCAACAACCTCCCATTCTTCATCCTTCATGGTCATCGACTTCTTTTCTATTCTGCCCAAGGGTAGGAATATATCCTTCTGATATAAATAATCTTCTATTTGCATCTTCCATAACTGGCATTTTTCGTTGTTAAATTTATTGAACCTAAACTTTCCATCTTCCACCATTTCTCCCACTCGAACCAAGAACCCTCTTTTCTTGTGAGTTACCTTTCACTATGATACTAGTTGTTAGAAAAATAGGGTCCCTGAGTAGTAAAATACTACAAATGTGGAAATAAAATAAAGAATATACAAAATACAATAGAGACATAGATATACGTGGTTCACCCAGTGTGGACTACGTCCACCAGAGAAATTGTTAGGTCCTTCCTTTTTATTATCCAACAAAATGAAGGAATACAACCTACAACACTTGTTGTAACTTCCTCTTCTTTCTTTCACAATATCCTCTCTCAGAATACAATATTCACAATAATTTACAGCCGCAATACAATTCCCTCATAAAAGAGGGTTTCCTTCTAGGGAAAAAAACCTGAACATAACTTTTACCATTAGATCTGTGACCTTATAATGAACATTCCAGATTGACTATGAAATTACAATATTTGAATTGAAAAACAAAAATCGCCCCTCCAGGACCCGTGGGGGCATGAATTGTGTATCCTGCTGTTTCTTTGACCTACATATGAATTAGGAAGATAATCAAGATCCAAAATCAATAGATCGTCCCTAAATATATCCCCAAACCCATCCAGACTGGGATTACCCTTTGTTGCACCATCGAAATTAAGTTTTATGAAACCAGAGGGAAGACGCTTCCATTTCTCAGGGCTTTGAATAGAGGATGGGAGATTAGAAGTTGGATCCAGGTCTGGTGCAAGGTAGATATCATAGCAGAGCATAATTTGGTGTTCCCTCTAATCACAAGGTCAGTCTTCAAAAAATCATTTTTGTTGTCGAATTGTTTTCAAGATGTGGACTTGAATTTTGGGCCATATATCTTGCCAAGGCTTCTGAGAGGCCTGGAAGATTCTTCGATTCCTCTTTTTCCATAATTTCCACAAGAGGAATATCGACAAAATTTTCTAGATTTGATTTAACACATGGCTTTTAAAATCATAGGACCACCAACTGTTAATTGTGGTTGTGATACTGTCCTTGTGGTGGTCGATAGTTAACATTATTTGAGCGGCTTGGTCCCATATATTGGAGCTGTAATGGAACTGATTGAGCATGTTCTCCATGGTTTCCTCATGTTGAAGGCATAGGGGACACACATATGGCCCAATGATTCCCCTATTCCAAAGGTTCTCCCAAGTTAAGATCTTCCTATGACCTACCAACCAAAGTAAAGTGCTTATTTTGGGCCATAAGTTGGCTTTCCAGATATTATTCTAGATATTATCCTTGGGAATTTGTTGAAATTGGGATTTCAAGCCATATGATTCCTTTATGGTGAAGATCCCTTTGGATGAATGTCCCCATAAAAGGATATTGGGACCCTACTTAATTCATATCGTACAAAGCGCTGCTTCATCTTGCCAAGTCCCCAGGTCGATGCCTTTAGGAATGCTCAGCTCCATGTGGGTGGTTTTTCATTCTCTCCAGATAGAGGAAGAGGGAGAGTGTTTCCAATATTCCATGACATAGGGATGTCTATATTGACTTAGTCTTGCTCGAATATCTACAACTAATCCAACTAACATAGCAGTGGCATTTGTTTCCAGGAGTCTAACTAGAATAATTCATCTCTACCTTCCTTGATTTCCCGGAAGGCATGCTCCTAAACTAGGAAGTGATTTTTCTGGGCCGCATTCCAGATGAGTGACCCATTCTTGTGTTCATTCCATTGAATTAGTTGTGCCTCCTCCATCCCAAGCATGTTTTTTTTGCGCCAAATTTTTCCCAATGGTCCTTGGGATTCTTTATCCATCTCCACCAGATTTTTTCACCCATGACTTGGTTGAGAAAGTTGGGAAGAGAGAGATCCCCCCATGAACCATTCTAAATGGTATCAATGAGGGGGATACCAAGGTTTTTGGATGGAATGGAGCTCCCATGGAACCCCAGGATATGAGTAATGAATTATGGAAAAACTCTAGGGCGTTGAAGAAGAAAAATGGGGATTTTCAATATTGATGGAAGTTCCAAAAGCTTCATCGAAGTCATTGAGGATGTTGAGGAAATGACATGCTTCTCTGGCTGTATGGGTACCCATAAACATAGTGTCATCAAAAAATTGGTTGTGCGAAATGGGGGTTTGCAATCCATGCAAGGGAAGGCCTTTAAGAGATCCATCAACTATGATTTACTTGATGGAGCGGATAAGGCCTTCTGCCATAATGACAAAAAGGAAGGATGATAGAGGGTTCCCTTGGCAGATTCCTTGAGAGGGAGTGAACGAGATAGAAGGCATGCCATTTACCAATATGGAAAATAAAGCAGAAGAGGTAAGGGTCATGATCCAATTTACCTAGGCTTCATTGAAACCAAAGGCAAGGAGGAGTGAATGTATGTATTTCCAACTTAGTTTATAAAAGGATTTTGATAGATAAAGCTTGATGAGAATACTAGGAGTGTCATACGACTTCAAGGAGTGAATGAACTCATGGGAAAGGATAACATTGCCCATTATTTGGAATCCTTCTACATAACCCGATTGCTCATGAGAAATGATAAAATAAAGGAGGGGTTTAAGATAAAGGGAAATGACCTTAGTAATAATCTTGTAGATGAAATTACATAATGAAATCAAACGTAATTGCTTTGTATGAGAGACTTGTTCCTCTTTAGGTATAAAAGTGATACAAGTAGCAATGAGAGTGGGAAGCACGTTCAAAGTATTGTGAGAATCCTATACTAACTGTCATACCTCTTCTAGAACTAGATTCCAACAATGATGGAATAAATCTTTGGTGAACCCATCCGACCATGGGGGTTTTCCTAGGGGCATGTGATTGATTGTTGGATACACTTCTTCCTGAGAATCGGTATAACTAGGGTAGCATTATGTTCCTCTTTGAATATGTTGTGTTATTTTTTTAATGGTCACATATATATCTGGACAAGGTTCTGTGAGTAGATCTTGGTAAAATATGACCACTTCATGCTCTATCCCTATATGGTCCATTATCGTTTGTCCTCGAGCATCCTTGATCTTGGTGATTCTGTTAATATTCCTTCTCTAGATCATGGATATATAAAATAATTTTGAGTTTAGCTTTTCGTCTTTGAGCCACTGGACTCTGGATTTATTCCACTAGAAGGTTTCTTCTTGAGCATACCAAACTTCTAGTTGTTGCTTGACAAGAGTCTCTTCATCTTTTAATTGATCCGTGCTCCCTTGTGTAATAATTTCCTATTGTATTTCTCTCATTTTTTGTTCTAGGTCCTTTTGTGCTTGAAAAATGTTTCCAAAGACTTTTTTATTCCAATCTTTGAGATATTGTTTGAAAATTTTTAGTTTCTAATGAAATTGATACATCATAGTGCCATGGGGAATGGCTATTTCTTCCCACCATTGTTGTACCTTTTCCTATAAGTAAGGATGGGTTAACCTATATTTCTCAAATCATAATGGTTTTCGACATGGGCTGTTGGAAATATCCAACCACAACTTAATAGACTAGTGATCAGAGCCGACTACATACAATATACTAGCTTCAATGAGGAGACCATCTAGCATGAATGGTTTATAATTGAGGAAATATTCCAGGTGGCTCGCAATATGTTGGGTTCCCAATATTTTGTTAGTCCAAGTAAAATCTCCATTGATATTTTCAAGATCTACTAACCATAGGTTGGCGATAAGGTTTTGAAATCCCTCAATATCTCTTTCCACCCTGCGGATTCCCAATCTCTTTTCGTTGAGAGAGAGAATGGTATTGAAGTCACCTCCCATGATCCATCTACTTTCTTGAATGATAGCACTAAGACTTTCCATATTTTCCAAAAAGAGGGTTTTATCAGTAGTCCATAGACATTGGTGAGAAACCCCACCTTGCCATATCCAATGGCCCTATATTTTGTTGAGATAGTCCATTTGGTTGTGAAAATTTTGTTTAAGATTACTATTTACAGGTTCCAAAGGATGGCCAAGCCTCTTACCGAGACCCGAGAGTCAATTTTCACAAATTGACATTGTCTCCAATACCTAGCTAAGATGAGATCAGCTTCAGTGCCAACACATATGGTTTCTTGGAGAAAAATAATATCTGGATTTTCCACTATAATATGGTTTCGAAGGAGATGTTGTTTGTTGCTTCCGTTGAGGCCCCATATCTTCCATGAAATGAGCTTCATGAGGAAGGATGAGAGGATATGGGATGAAAATCCTCAGTGATTAGCTTAATCTGACCTGAATTTACCATGTAATTTCCTACATCCAGAATCAACTATTGGGTTGATTTTTTGCCTCACCTTTTTTCCTATATTGATTGCTTGCAAGAGTACTTTAGCGGATCCCTTTTAATTCCCATAACTAGTCCATATACGAGGTTTCTCTTGATATATAATCTAGATAGAACTTATGGATTTTTCATAGCTGATCATGAGGAAAGGATAACAATTCCTTTTTACTATAGGCTTCCTCGAGACTTAACAGGTCAATTCGTTCCAATGCTTGCTTTTCCAATTCGATCTCCATGTATCCTCCTTCTTATGCATTTTTCTCTCCCAAAACCAATCTCATATCATAGGCTAGTGTGATTTGTTCAATAATAGGCTCTTGGATCGGTTGGATGCCTCTTTCTCCTGCATGCTGGGGGGATCGAGGAAAATCCCTTCCATCTCTTGATTCTCCAGAATTTGATTCTAAATTTAAAAAGAATTGTTGGTGGAAGGAGGTCTTTCCTGAATATTGACTATTTTCTTAGGGCCTTGCATTCTTTTCCCTAACACTTGATTAAATTCATCCTTGTTCTTCTCTGTTGTTGCGGTCTCTATTTTGGGTGGCACATTAAGAAGGAAATTCCTGAAGATATGTCCATGTTCATGGGATTTTCGACAACGAAATGGGATGTGCTCATAGTCTATTGTTTGGATCTAGTCATTATATTAATGTTCTAGACATATAGAACCTAGAAGATGTTTGGAAATGTCCATGTAGACACAGATCCATACATAGGAAGTGTAACATCTTTTCATGGTGGCCTTGGTGGATTTTACATATATGCCCAACGCATTTTCAATTCCTTGCAATATTTCTTTCAGCCAAAACTCTTAAGTAAGTGAGTAGAGAGGAATCCAAATAGGGGCATGGTTAAAGTCCTCCTTCTTTGGATTGAAACGTTCAGTCCAGAATCTCAGGTAAAGCCCAACTGAATTGAAAAAATAAGGCCCATTTTCAAAGACCCAGTCTCAATATTCCAGTTATGGAAGATTGTGGTGAGGAAACCCTTAGAGTCCAACTGAAGGTCAATATGGCCTTTTGGATTCCAACAAGCCTTGATCCATCTAACTAGATCTCGCTTTGAATGCCATAAACCCAAAAATTTACCAATGAGCACGTGGTCTTTCATGTATTTGGTATGCTCTCCCATACGTTTCGATCAGATCTCATACCTTGAAACTGTTGGGTCTGCATGAAGTATTTCCCTAGCTCCAAAGTTCGAGCCACTTTTGGATGGGATGGTTCAAGGTCCATCTTAACTGATTTCCCATTTCTTGATTCAGCTCATGGATTGTTCTCTCGTGGTGGAGGTGACTGTTCGAAGGTGGGTTGTGATTCACCTGCATCCTTTGACATGGGATCTGATCAATTGATGAAAACATTGCGATAAGAGGGGGTTTGCGCACCTCGACACCAGGCTTCATGGCGACGACAAAACCATCATACACACAGTGCAATAGCACCGACGATACCAAGGATTGAGGGTATTCATCAAACCCTATATCATATTTTGCTTCCCATCAAAACCATAACAAACCAATTTTTTTGTTTCATATTCTTTATGGAGGCTCATATCATCGAATAAAAGTGACACATTCACTGTTAGGAGAGATCGTATTGCTTAAAATACTAAAAAGAGACATTGGCCAAGAAAAGAAACTAGAGGAGAGGTTGGTCCCTCTTGGTCTTTTAAAGAAGGTGATGTACCATGGATTTTGAAGAAATATGATCTTTCTATGGCGAATGATGTTATATTGGGTGTGAAGGAATCTTCTTTATATGGGTCGAATCTATGACATTGCTTCACTGTAGGAGGGAATTTGTTGGGGTTGAAATCACATGACCATCTAAACCTTCTAAGGGTATATATGTTGAATACATGATTCTTATTCTATAATGTGGGTAAAAATATGCTATGCACTCATAGTTTTATGGAAATTAATGATGTGCGTGTCTATTTTGTAGTGTCATTATCCTTTGATTGTGCATGGTTGTGTGAACCATGAATTCCATCAGGAATTAACGTTCCAAATCAAAATTATCTTCATTTTTAGATTGGATCAAATCAAATGAGATTCATATGGATAACATTCCATGATGGGGTCAAGAGATAGCTGAGATTGTTTGTATGTTTGAGAAGGAACTACCCATTAGTTTTATGAACTTGAAATTCCATCTTCTGATTCACCTACCTAATAAGCTTGAGTTAGTTGGAGTGCTCTCCTGTCATTGGATGTTCTTGTTAGAGAGGTACATGAAAAAATTGAAGGGGTTTGTTCGACAAAGGGAAAAACCAGAGGGATCTATGGCAGAGGGGTACATAGTATACAAGTCATTCTATTATTCTAGTGAGACGTACATGAATAAAATTGATGACACATCAGGGGCAATCGTCTGGGACAACCATCAAGATGAGGACGAAAGGGAAGGGGATATGCTCCAAACGAATAGAAAAAGGTGCTTGATAAAGAGTAAGTCACTTATATTTTTTCAATTTAGTACATGGAAATTGTTTACATTGAACTTGATAATATATATTTGATCTCATGATATTCGTTTTGAATTCTTTTTTACATCAACGAATTTAGAAATTGATGCCATCAATACATTTGTTCTTTAAGTTGATAATATATATTTGATCTCATGCTATTTATTTTAATTTTGTGTATACATCAACGAATTTAGAAATGCATGCCATCAAAAAATTCGTTCTTTACAACCATGGGTCATGTTGTATGAAGAGAAAAGAAGGAAATGGGACAATGATAATAAATCATTTAGACGGTTGAATGGTAGAATCATTCCTTATCCTAATCATTTAAAAGAGAATATGCCAAAAATATGTCCCAACAGTTAGGTGGCTGACCAGATACAAGAGAAATATGCAGTGTCAATTTGTAACCCACGTGGAGAATATTTGGGTGCACTAAACATAAGGATCGAGTGCAACAACTCTATAATAACCTCTCTGAGTACCACATTCTATTTATAATATTGAACATTTGAATTGTAACATGTATTATGTTTTTATAAATGCTTGGGTTATTATACATATGACACCGTCCTTTGTTCACATTTTTATAGGTGCATTTGTTCTCTTGTATGTGGGAATATGGACATCATTTTTCCACTGAGTATGTTGATGATGGACACATCACACAAGATTTTGGAGTGGAGGTTGAGTTCAACCAATCTAGTCATGCTAGTCACCATGATCAAAACCTAATAGAGGGGAATTTAGGTTACATCGGAAAGATACCAGAGATCATGCAAGTGGAATTATCATTGTTTCAATGCATTATTTTTTGTTGCAAGTTGTGGGATACCTTCGACAAGAGAAATGTAAAGATAATGATAGTGGACTATTATGTATTATCTCTAAGAAAAGGTGGTTTGAAACTAACAAGCCTTCTGTTTTCCCAAAACATTGCAACCAAGTGTTTTTTACCTAGATGTGTTGGATGGGGATTGGTGGTTTGTACTGAGACACGATTCAATATCTAAACATCTTTTTGAGAAAAAAATGCTACAATCTCAAGCGAGGAAGATAATCAGGGTGATGGAAATGAATATTGATTTGTAAATGCTTTGTTTCGACATTTATATTGTGGATGTGTCATTTTATTATGGATAACTATAATGGCCAATTATATATTTTTTTCTTCATTTTATAATTATGTTGGATATGAAAAGTTAACAACCATTTACAACCACCATATTGAAAATACATTAAATAGTGCAAGCATAAGATGTGGTTTTGATACATTTTTATTGTCATTTTTATTGTTTATTATAACAAATTTATGTTTTATTGTATTAACATATGTTTATGTTAACATTTATATTACTAAGAATTAATTGAGATATCACAAAGTTGGTGACAGATAGCAGTAAATATTTATTTTAAATTATATTTTATTTAACAAAAAAATGAAGATATTAAAAAATAAAACCTCAATTTGTTTTGTTTGAAAAAATCAAAATTCAAATAAATATATACTTACTTTGATGGAACTTCTAAGGACGATTCCGACAAAATAACTTTGTGGAATATCTATGAGTTCTGGAATCACACTTGTGGTGTTGACATTACGAACTTTGATGGCATTCCCAACCTTAATTAGTGCAACTATCATGGCCTTTACATATTCTACTCCATCTTTTAGTTTTATAATCATATAAACTTATATTAATCATTCTTTCTACATTCTCCTTAAAATAAGTGTCAAKATARGAAGGACATRGAAATTCTAAAAGARCMTTTTTCTAGAGCCTAGTCATAATTAAGGGAAAATTTAATGATCCATACATATCTAAAAGTATAAAAACCTTTGTCAAATTTACTAATTCTTAAAGAACTAATTATAAAATGTTTGGTGATATTCCTTTTTCATAGAAGATTCATTAAGTTAGTATTAGAGTAAAAAATCGTGAAACCATTTCATCGAAAATGTATAGATCAAAATGTAATATTATTCTCTATATTTAGTATTTTAAATTGAGTTGAATAAATTCCACATATTATAATAGTTGGATAATATAAATTAATATAATCTTTGGAAAAATTAAATATTAATAAAAATATAATAATTGTGATTTAGTAAACAATTATATTATAACTTTGTCTTGTAATATTTGAATAATAAAAATTAAAAAAATAAAATTATTACTACATCATCATCATTATTATGAGTGAATAATTATGTTATAATGTTATTATTATAATACATGAAAAAGACATAATTATTCAAATCACAATCATCTCACTCATCATATTTACCTAATTTTGTTTCTAAACACATTTAATCGACAAATTATATCTTGTTGGACAACAAACAATTCATCTTGAAGAAAAGTTAAACATTGTATGGCAAAGAAACCATTAAAAATGTTAATCATTAGCATACTCATAATATATTTTTTAAATGAAACAACAACCAAAACATTATATGAAAACCATAATATATATAAGAAATATACATATGAATATACATGTCAAACATACATCTCAACAAAATATGCATTAAACATGTCATATATACATCTCAAGTAAAATATAAAATAAT
>JASDQU011176006.1:0-26690 GCA_032191745.1 Picea mariana
AAGGGTTCGTGCAATCTGGTTCTGGAACCCTTATGCAAGAAGGAGTATATTTCTAAGGCCTCAAGGTCATGGGAGCCTGAAGCTCCGAGAATTTGAACTTCGAGATTCAAGCTCAGAAGGGATAGAGAGATTCAAATATAGAAAGAAAATACCCTATCACTTGGTAAATAAACGGTCAGAATCCTTTCAAGAATACCCCAAGCCTGTCAACACCAACGGATCTAGAGAAGGAGCGTAGGCGTTAACACCTCCCCCTTTCAGCCTTCGCAAATAGCGATGGGATCCTAGACCGTAGATCCCAAGGACCCATCGGAGCTCTATAAGCCGTCGATCTTAACCTTTACTTAGGCAGGAGAGTGAAATCGACTACATCCCAAAATTCCTAAAGACATCAGGACCATCCATGTTAGAGGACAGGTGGCAGAGATCTGACCATATTGCATATCGTGGATTCGTGAGTTTGGAGGTGGAAGACCAGGCTCTTGGAGTCATGAAGTCTCGAGTTGCGAGATCACGATGTGATCTAGGCCGTTGATCAAAGAGGAAGGACAGCCATGGGATCTGACGTCTCGATACATCGCGTATCGGGGATTCGTGAGTTTGGAGGTGGAAGACCAGGCTCTTGGAGTCACAAAGTCCTAAGTCATGAGATCGTGATGTGATCTGGGTCGTTGATCAAAGAGGAAGGACATTCATGGGATCTGACGTCTCGATACATCATGTATTGGGGATTCGTGAGTTTGGAGGTGGAAGACCGGGTTCTTGGAGTCACGAAGTCCCAAGTCACGAGATTGCAATGTGATCTGGGCCATTGATAAAAGAGGAAGGATAGTCGTGGGATCTGACTTCTCGACACATCGCGTATCAAGTATTCATGAGTTTGGAGGTGGAATACCAAACCCTTGGAGTCATGAAGTCCTGAATAGCGAGAAGTAGGAGCAACCATTGAGTCAGAACCTCCTCGCCATATCGCATATCGGGGTCTCGGAGGTTGAGGGGAACTGTTTCAACTATAGAAGTCCTGAGCTTGCGAGTTGCGAGATCTTTTGCAACACGTGGCACGTCCTCTTGGNCGATACATCATGTATTGGGGATTCGTGAGTTTGGAGGTGGAAGACCGGGTTCTTGGAGTCACGAAGTCCCAAGTCGCGAGATTGCAATGTGATCTGGGCCATTGATCAAAGAGGAAGGATAGTCGTGGGATCTGACTTCTCGATACATCGCGTATCAAGTATTCATGAGTTTGGAGGTGGAAGACCAAACCCTTGGAGTCATGAAGTCCTGAATAGCGAGAAGTAGGAGCAACCATTGAGTCAGAACCTCCTCGCCATATCGCATATCGGGGTCTCGGAGGTTGAGGGGAAAAAGTTTCAACTATAGAAGTCCTGAGCTTGCGAGTTGCGAGATCTTTTGCAACACGTGGCACGTCCTCTTGGTGGGACCCACGTGGTTGACAGGTGGTGTGACGATAAGATGCCCAGAGAGAGGGAGAAGTGGTGACAGGTGGTGGACACGTGTCATTTTAAACAGGAGTCAACATCCTGTTGACTTCTCGTACTTCGGGTTCTCGTAAGAAAGGAGCACAAAGGCCCAACAACTCAAGTCGCAAAGTTGCTAGTTCTGAGAAGCCTGGAAGTAGTCAAAACTTCTCTGACTTTCGCGTCTCGGGGTTTTGTAAAAGAAGGGCCCAGAGGTTCAACCTTTCAACTCGTGAACTTGCAAGTTGCGAGCAAGGCTAGTAGTTAGCCCTAGCCGGTGGTCACACGTGGAGAGTGCTAATAAGGAGGGGCCATACCATTTCGGAATCTCGTGTATTGGTGATTGGTGAAGAAAATTCGAGGGTCTTCGACTCATGACTCACGAGGTCGCAAGTTGTGAAAGGCACGTATGTGGTCCTATCGAGATAGGGACTAAAGAAAGGGAGCTAGTGCTTTGTCATTAAGTGGCGGGTAGATCTAGACGACCAGAATCTACACACCCAGATCTATGGCCAGAGTTTCATTTTAGAGCCCCCTCACCATTCTACCTTTAAGATTGGACTCACTTGTATCGCTAAGTTGCGAAACATGAAAAGGCGCCTAGCTTGTTTGGCCTGTGGTCCTAAACCACAATCACAGGGAGGTGAACAGGGAAGAACTAGGCTACGCTAGGCCCCCGTAGGACTTCAGGGATTCTTTCCCTTGGGGAAAAGCGAAAATTTTATTATGCCGTAGTGGGTGTGTTACATTGGCTATCTAACTAGTTTGAGAGTATTAAGTTAGTTTAGCTACTAGTATTGATCTTACTTTGATCCTGGTGTAACCTTGTAATGGTTTTGAATATATTCCTATGTCTTTGATAAGTCTAAGTCCTATGCAAGGCACATGTCACATCATGTTCTATTTCCAATGTTTTATATAACAATGATATGAAGTTTTGTGGCTTTCATAGGTAGTTGTTCAATGCACTGTATATCTCCAATGTGATGGAATACTTCCAGTAATAAAGCTATGGCAGTTATGATTTAATATGTTTCTGTTATGAATAAGTTGGATATGAGTGGGTATAGTTTTAATTCTTAGTCCTAAATATTTGATCTGACCTGAGTTACATGGTTGCCAATTGTAGTAATGTTTCATATGTGTAATCCTTCATCCCTATCACAAGACCTTATGGTCTTTGTGATCCTCTCATCATCTCAGGTGAGACCTTCTTCAGCCTTAGACGAGGATTGAAATGTCGGGGCTTTGGGGGTTTTGTTGGTCAACTCTGGATGAACCATGAGTCTAAAACTCCCCAACATTAAGAAGGATGGTACGCATGCAAGTTTGGCCTGAAGGAGAACCCAACAAATGGTTTCATTGTTGAGACTTGAAGTCTTGTTAAGATAGATGGAGGAAAAGAAAAATAAGCTAGCATCCTTCTAAGGAGGAGATTCAAGACTTGATAGAAGTGAAATAAGACGGGTTTTCACTGTGAGAGGCACAAGGATTGTGGGTGAACATGAAATAGTGGAAAGGAATATATCCTTATTTAGACATGCATGAGCTCTTCTTCATGGAATTTCCATGTTTTTTGAATAAATGGTTAAAGAGACAAGCATAATTCAACTCGACTGCATTACCTTTGGAGCCAATAATTTGGGATCAAGCCAAGATTCATAGCTTGAAGATGCTAGATAACAAGTGGGTTTGGGATATTGATTTTTGGTTCACTCGAGTGAAGGAAGGACACATTGTTGAATTCGCTATAGAATATAGTTATTTTTTCAGCAAGGATGAAAGAAAGTTTGAAGAGGGTCCAAGGAAGAAGATGCTAGAATAAATTCCACTTTAGATCAACATGTTCTTTATGGAGAGAAGAATGATGTGCATGGATCATGATAGAATGGATGAGTAAACCCCCTAGTGCTAGGGGGTTGGAAAAGGTTGGGGGAAAAGAGATACAAGATGGATCCATTGAGGAGGATCTAATAAGTTATTGATATGAGGTGAGGACTGGAATGGACCCAGAAGAGCATAGGAGAAAAGGAGTTGAGAGATACCCAAGAAGAGTTGAGTTGAGAGAGAAAGATGAGAAGAGGAGTAGAAACAAGTTAGCCAAGGGTGCGTAGCGAGGTGTCAGGTCCATAATGAAGAGGAAACTCACCCCAACCAGTGGTGTGGGAGAGGATGTTGTGCAAGAGTGGATCAAAGGTGAGGATAGGTCTGCAAAGAGGCTTGGCATCGAAGATACCAGTAGTGACAGTAGTGGTAGTGAGGTACTAGGTGACAAAGCACATACCCTTTGGATGTTGTGGTATGTTGCAACCTTAAGAGAGAAGAGAGCATACATGTGTGGTGTGCAGGTGCAAATTTGTGGTGGGTAAATATAATTGGAGGAGGAAGTGTTGCATGGTTATGCAATGACAAGAAGAGAAGTTGTCACGCAGTACAATGAGGCACCAATCATAAGACAATTTGACACTCAACGTAGTGTCACCGTGCTAAGTAGGAGATAGGATGGCATATGGAGAAGTCATGCATTGAGTGGAGAGAGAGATTCTACACAAGCTGGCAATGCACATATCAAACCAGGAGATGATGCGCGTAGTGTAAGTGCACATATCGACCCAGA
The DNA here is from genome assembly GCA_032191745.1 of Picea mariana. NCBI lineage: Eukaryota > Viridiplantae > Streptophyta > Pinopsida > Pinales > Pinaceae > Picea > Picea mariana. The sequence goes on from JASDQU011176006.1 coordinate 4,096, forward strand.
ATCATGAGCATACGTTTGTGGTGTGGAGTCAAGTCAAGAAGAGAGGGCATATATTTTTGGTGCACTAGAAGAAAAGGAATATGGAGGCCCCCCTAGTGGTGGGGGAGATGCATTGATATTTTTGGATGGTCTTGCATGGCTCCAAGTAGATATCTCTTTGGGCCACCTCACAAGAAGTTTAAGAAGAAGATGGTATTACCCCCCCTTTGTACCACCCCCATTGCACATTTTTAATTAAGAAGAAAACACATTAGTCAGTGAAGAGATTGGATTCGAAGAAAGAGAAGAGGAAGAAATAAGTGACGAGACAAGTGAAGAATAAGGTGAAGTCAACAATACTTTACCCCAAGCGATAATGGTGTGGAAAGATCTAGCCAATAGTAGTTGGAGAAGAGGAACAAGCTCTAGTTTGAAGATGGAAAATCAAGATAGTACACCAAGGTTTCTCGTGTTCCATGGAACATGTAAGGATGATGTCAAGAAACACTGGTTCACCTATGAAGTAATCTGGTTTGTAAAAAGAGTTATAGACGACGTGGTGAAGATCGCACAACTAGAGATGAATTTCACAGATAGAGCCCTGATGTGGTACATGAAATACAGGGCCACTATGCCAGAAAGATAGGAGAGGTCCATGGCTACGATCAAGCATGATATTCATTGGGAGTTTCAAAATCTGATGTCAAAATCCCAATGCATTACGAAAATCAAGGAGATTAAGCAAAGAGAAGGAGAAACTGTCTAGGATTATGAACAGTGGTTAAAAATCTTGTTGGATAGGCTGACGTTCCAGATCAAGGATGTGTATCATAGAGAGTGGTTCATTACATGGTTTCAAGCCCATATTTTAGTCCCTCTCACCTATAAAAAGGTGACAACACAAGTCGAGGCAGTCAAGATCGTGATGTGATGGGAAGCTACACCTGGAAGCATAGAGACATTGAATGGGTTGGTGCAGGTTCAGTCGCAAATGGACAACCTAAAAATAAAGTTGGAATATATGGACAAGACTAAAGTCATGCACGATAATGTATGGTGTACTACATGTCGTTCAGAGGGTCATTGTCGAGATGAGACCCCGATCCTTCTAAATTATGTGGTGACAGGTGCATTGAGTCCATTTCCATATGAAAAATAAGAATGGCATGAGATTTGAAGATAGTGGGGCCATGTGCCATCCCACTATCTCACATTACATAAGTATCAAACAATGAATCACACCCCCTACTATGAATTTTGTAAATTTGTAGACCATGATGTCACTAGTTGTTGCTCCCTCTAGTTAATGCAAGATAACACCCAAGATGAATTTCAGGTACAAGAGGAGAGAAACTGTGGTGAGTGTGGTGGGACCAAAAGAGGAATATATCAAGGAGGAACTCAAGATGTATATGGGAGTGGTCGCGGCCATGGACATGGTGGAGAAGGTGGTAGACACCCCATATGCTTCAATTGCAGTGAGATTGGTCATGTCTCACGATTTTGCACTAAGTCGTGCATGCTCTGCGCATATTGTTATAGTGATGAGAATGTAACCGAGGAATATCCTGAATTGTTGAAGAATTGGGAGGACAATAAAACCAACTGTAACATGGTGCATGTCGAGTTGCACAAAAAAAGAAGAAGAATGAGGAAGAAGACGTTCGGGTAGTAATCCGCAAAGGGGAAAAGACATGGGTGGACTTTGAGCACAGTGAAGGCTTAGGTCAAAAACCAAAACGAAATATCAGGAAGGCACTCCATCCCCCTCCTAAGTTTTATTTTGATCAGTAGAATCAGTTTTCGTGTGAGGCGCAAAGAGCACTTGAAGAAGAAAGAGCTCATGAAGAGCTGCAACGTGTGACTCAGAGGTCTGTTGAAGAGGCACAAATCTAAGAGGAAGTGTAGAGGGTGACACAAAGGTCATTGGAAAAATAAAGGATCCACGAAGAGGTTTAGTAGGTGACATAGAGGTCACTGGAAGAATCTTATGCATAAGAATAATTATAGCATGTGACACAAAGATATTTGGAGGAGGCTCACATGCATGAGGAAATCCAACATGCAACCCAAATATCTATAGAAAAAGCACACAGAAAAACCATGCTATGACACACTGAGAAAAAGGATTATGAGGAACAATGCTAGGAGGAGTTACAACACATAGTGCACACAAAATCCTTGCACGACTTAGGTCACATGGAAGAAACCAAAGATAAAGTCAATACCTTATTACACTATTGTTCGTGCTTGCTTGAAGATCCAAAAGTTACAATTAAGTTGACCCATATGTTAACTTTCTACATGAAATAACAAGGAGAGGAGACCACCATATCAACTCCATTGCCAGAAAGGGATGTTTGTCAGGTCAACAAGAAAAAGTGCATTGGCCTAGAGTTCAAGATGACAACAAAGCTTGGTGGGTGCGGCATGGATGGAGTTATGTTGGATCTAGGATATGATGTGAAAATTTTACCCAAGAAGTTGTAGGACATGATGGCTAATCCTAAGTTGGTCTGGTCGCTCATCCAGCTCTAGTTATCCAATCAATACAAGATCTATCCCATAGGCTAGTTGGAGCAAGTAGAAGTGAACTTCAAAGGAGTGAAAACAAAGGCTAAATTGGAAGTCATCGATATCATGGATGAGTCTAATCCCTATCTTTCATTCTTGGGAATTGATTGGGCCTTTGACAATAATGTGGTGTTAAACCTGAAGAAAATGAAAATGTCCTTTGAAACTGACACCCTGCACATGGTCGTTCTAGTAGACCCATATGAGGGTGACTGCTACAATGATCCTACAGATAAATATGCGTGGAAATTGGTCATTGAAAATATATACAAGGTAATGAGGTGCAAGGAGGACTATATCAACCCCACCACAAACAAATAATTGAGCTGGAGAAGTGTCAAATCTTATGACATGGATTTTGAGGATGCCCTAGATAGATGGTATACTAAGATTTATGAGGTTTCAAAAATGAGATGTGCACATATCTCAATAGAGGAGCGTGTGGAAAACTTTGTCTCGTGTCGATATGATGGGTCCAAGCCAGTGAACAAATTAATTTCATGGATATAGCACATTCCTGAGTATAAGTGGCCTTGCACACCTGACTCAATACTAATAAGGATTCCCATGTGTTGGTGGGTTACACATCAAGAATCATATCACAAATGGGTAATTCTTGAAGCATCTATGCATGCAATATTTCAATTAGATGTTGATATCCATCAATACACCTATTCTTGTGAAAGGCATTGGATTTCAAAACAAAGGTGCAATGCACATGGCCACTATATGAATTCCTGCCAACGGTTCCCCAAGAAATATCCCATATCCTCAATTCCCCAATTTTACATTGGGCAACATAGGTGACCTTCATTATCCCACGATGATCTATTTCCTCCACACATGTTCCCTAACCCCATTGATCATGCAGACGGAACCAACACAACTATTGAGGCATTGGTTAGCCAATGGATATTACCAAATCCTACTTCACCTACCCTCCTCCATCCCAAGCAAACATTAACTGGCCACGCCTTTATGCAGGTACATGGTGACCCTCCTGGGGCCATTATGATCCTTTAAGACATTAATCAATTCCTGCTAGGGTTCATTGAACCATGTGTTTCACCTATAGTGCGTAGATCCATGCATGGGTTCTTTCACCAATATCATTTCTACCTTTGAAAATATGGAAATGGCCACAAAATGGAAATACTAACAGTCAAAGTGATAGGTCCTCCTCACACATTCACTACATCTACTTTAGGAACTGACGACTCATTCACATCACTAGAAAAGGGATGATTTTTTTGATCTCGAATAAAAGAAACAATTAAGAAACGTTGGGATAATGAATTTACATGCGTCAACAATCGGGTGTCAATATGGCCTCATTCCATTTAAAACTACACTCACCTCCACAGGCACCAGTGCAGGTTTTGATGCAAACAATTGGACGCAATCACATTTTCTCTGAAGAACGATGATATTCTCTTCCTCAATCTACCTACCCGAGTACTATAAAGTAGCTATATCGAGGAAGAGCTAGATAATAGTGGTGGGAGCCAGTTGGCACCCAATGTTTTGGGTTCAATTTTGTGTGCTCGTACAAACAGAGTTGTGCACACTCATTACACAATTTTACGTGCACCTAAGGAAATGCATGAGGAATGCCATAAAGTGCGCATCAGAACATTTTTTTTCAATAGCACGCCAAGTATAAAGACTACCAAGTGCATGCCGGTCTAAGTTTTTCAATTGCACCAGAATCTAAGAAGATGCCTACCAGAATCAAGAAAGGAACCATAGAGAAATATCCCTGAATTATTATTGACAACAGCAGACGAAGACATGGAGCGGCCAAAAGATGAGCTAGCCAGGTAGTTAATATTACCCCTGATGCAGAGAGTCTACGCGGAGCACTAGAAGGCACCAAAAACATGCAAGACAGTTGGATTAGAGAAGCAAGTGGAATGAAGCAGAAAGAGATAGTGCTCCCCAGAAAGGAAAGATACAAAAGAGAGATCAAAGCTCAAAACGAGAGATATTTGGTTGATTAGTCGAGTGATTGGTTATCTGACTAGTCTGAGAGTCTTGATTTAGTTTAGTTACCAGTATTGAGCTCAATCTGAGCCTGTTGTAACCTTGTAATGGTTTTGAATATGTTCTCGTGTCTTTGATAAGTATGAGTCCTAATGCAAGGCGCATGGTGCATTCTGTTGTATTTCCATTATTTGATATAGTAATAATATGAATATTTATTGTTGTCATAAGCATCTTTTCAATGCACTGTATATCTCTGATGTGATGGAATACTTCCAGTAATAAAGTTATGGTAGTTCTGATCTAATCTATGTCTGTTATGATTAAGTTGGATATTTGTGGGTATAGTTTTAATTCTTAGTCCAAAATATATTATCATACCTGAGTTACATGGATTCCAATTGAAGTAATGTTTCATATTTTCAATCCTTCATCCATGTAACAAGACCTTATGGTCTCTATGATCTTCTCTGTATCTCGAGTGAGACCTTCCTCGGCCTTGGTTGAGGATTGATATGTCGATGCTTTGGGGTTTTTTTTGGAAAAATATGGATGAACCCTGGGTCTAAAACTCCCCAGTGTTAAGAAGGACGGTACACATACAAGTGTGGCCTGAAGGAAAACCCAACAGAGTTCCTTTAACCTTGTCTTATTAACTTGTACTAGTAGACTGCCACTACATTACTAAGTTTGTCTAAAATTGTTAGGGTTTTTAAAACCTCTATTTATAATGCCTCTTTGATACCTTCAAAATTACTACATTCAACATAAGACTTGTATTATAGCCAATATTAAGGATAGTTGGTAAAATATAATAAAAATAGTTAGTTTTTCTCTTTGCCTGATGAAATATACATAGAAAAGTATATTTGGTCCTTTGAAAGTTTTGTGTCATGCAATTTTGCAAAAAAACAAAATTTGAGGTTTGGTTTGCATTGTTGCATATTCAATAGCAAAGTTTAGATGCAAATGGTGATACATCTTCATTTGTTGATATATGTTAAAGAGAGCATGGACTCTAAGGGAATAAATCCTAAAGACTTTGTGATGGGGATATTGATAGGCTTTGACATGAACAATATCAGTCATGGAGCTAAATAAGAAGATTATTCAACCCAAAACAAATTGTTGTATATTTGTTGGGTTTCTCTTTGAGAGAATGTTACTTACATATTTAGGGATGTGAATTATGGGGGTTGTACATTGTATGATACTTTACTTCTTTTAATCAAAGTGAATAACTGATGAATGCATATGTACCTTCAATTTTCTATAGCACATACCAAAACCTTTTTTTTTTAACATGCTAGCATTGGCTCCTTTGAAATTAAAGCGAGTTTTGGCAAATAAAATCAAGTTATATATGTAAGGATCTACTATTGAAGAAATATTCACCCCCTGTAAGTATCTTTACTCCCTACATTTGGATTTTTCTTAATTTATTTAGAATACTCAAGTATTTTAAAATATAGGGGTTGTAATTCTGTTGAATGGATACCCATAAACTCATAACCAATTATGTAACTGAGGATCATATCATGGAAATACAATTAGAAAGTTTGTATTAAAAATTATTAAAAAACGAGCTTCTTTTTTAGGGCTCCTCATTTTCCCTCACTGTTGAGAACCTTACTACATTATTATTTATTTTAATGATGTTTTTGTTGAAACAACAATTGGTAAAAGTAGTGAACATTGGATTGGTAAGGACATACTGCTAAGCTCACCCTAAGATTCATATTTTTTATTTCCATTACTTATAAGCAATAAACTAAATCATGGCAATTTTTAATTCTTACACTATTGTTGGATGATTAGTGTGGTGTTTCATTTTAAACTTTTATATTCTTATTGGTAGATAATTTTTATACTAGGCCATGATTATTGAAATTAAAATATGTGTGTACTAGGTCATGTTTGTTGAACATATGTTTATTGAAACCATACTATGTTTGTATTATGCAAGATCCCAACATTCCTCCAACCATTGAAGATAGATCAAGAGGCATAAATAATATGTACTTTGTCTTCGACATTGATTATTTTGAGTGGAAGGTAAATCCGACCCTAAAAAATTCAAATATTTTTTATATTCAACGATGGAATATGTATATTAATTTAGAGTGGTTTTCTGGTTAGATACAATTTTTTAGCTTTAAATAGTCTAACAAATTATATGAAACCATGCAGTATGAAAAAGAAACAACACAAGAGAAATGATTCTTCAAAAACAAGACTTTTGTTGGATTGAAATTCAGTTTCCAACAATGACTTTCAAGATACCAAAGGAAATATTTGAGTAATTAGGGAATGAGGAAAGGAGCATAGTCGTGGTTTTGAACATTGAAGATCAAATTGGATATTTTGATCATGTTAAAACACCATTGTTAGAAAACCTAGTAGATCATAGTTTTACTTTCATTTCATTTGTAAATATCATTGTACAACCAAGTAGCTCATAATTTCAATTTTATTTTATTTGAAAATATGGTTGAATAGACAAACAACTTGTAGTTTGAATTTGTCTTCTATTTGTTGATATGGATGAAGTTGAAGGGTTCATAGTCCAAGGGNATATATATATATATATATATATATATATATATATATATATATATATATATATTTAATGTGTGGAATAGAAGTAGTATTGAGGTTCTTTCTACTCATTTTTGTTTTTTATCCAAGTTGCTGCTGCATGTTTTTTGTATTCCCTAACATTATATTAGATCCATATATCCTGCATCTTTGAAATATTTCATTTAGTGCATATCTTGATTTGATTTTTTTTACAGTAGGTTCAATTATTTTAATTAATAACTATTGATTTAGGTAAAACTATTGAATATTAATTGCTCTATTTTGTCCTTGTTTGGGATGTGGGTTTTGTGAATAAATTTTCTACAATAAACAAGTCATAGTGTTTGTGACTTCATCTTTTGTTTATATGGAAACCCTTTGTGCATTGTCTTAAATTGCTTTGAGAAAGTACAACACTACAAGTAATGATTGTCATCGTCACTTGTTTTAAATTGTTTTGTGGCATCTCTTTAATATTGATATATTTAGAAATGTTCCACAATCATATTATGCATCGATATACAAAAATAAAATTTTCAATATATTCACACTTTCATAATCAAAATTCATAGTTTCTTATTCAAAGGACAAAATCTCAGGGGTTTACACAACTAAATTAGGATATGTAGCAAAACGTTTAAGAGGAAGAAGGAGGGGATACAAAATTGCAGTGGGAAAAAATATAGAAGAATCATCAAATGGGCTCAACACATGTTTGGCCATTCAAATTGGTTTAAGTGGACCTTAATTAGATGCTTCAAGTTTATCTTTTATCCTAGTAATGTGAATATTCCCCAATTGTATCCTAAATAGCTCACTTTTTTAGACATAAGATGCATGGTGTTTTAGAGAACCTCACTTTTCTCGATACAAAAGGTGTGGTTTCTGAAAAACAAGTGATGTTATTATAATAATGTATAGTTGGAAATATCATGATGTTGTTTTTAAGTAAAAAAAAATAGTATTTTCCTACCATGAGAACACTCTAATTCAACCACGAATATGGCACTTCTAACATTACACATGAAGTTTATGTAACTCCATTACCAAAATGGATCCATATATGAATCCACAATGATCTTGCCTGATTAAAATTGCACTTCTAACATTACACTTGAATTTTATTTAACTCCATTGAAAAAACATAAAGTTTGTATCACTCAATTACTGAAATGGATTGTAATGTGAATCCACAATGATCAAGTGCTTGAATGTTATTAATGGTGAATTTGAGAATACTTTACCAATGAAGTAGGATAACTAATGAATATTTTGGCCTTTTAAAGACAATGTAAACTATAATTTGATAAGAGGTATTTATGTTGTAAAGACAATTCCAAGGGCACAAATTTTGGGTGTATTCAGCTTAGTAATGAACATTTTTTAAGAAGGCATGTGAAAATGGACATTGTGGAATCAAAATTAGATGTTAAAATAGAATAGAACTCAAAAGTTGTGAATTTTTTTTCAAAATGATATTTGATCATTATATTATTTTTCATCTATCTCAGTACTTTCTAAGTGGGAAAATTGGAGGAATCGGCTTGTAGGGCCATTTTGATGGCTGGTCCAAATTTGGGAATTTGGGTCCAAGAAAACCATCTGAAATCTTATGAATCCATTTGAGGCATTCAAAAACACTTTTTATGGTCCAAACCTTACTGAAGAGAAATATTCTATATTCTAAACACTGGTGCCTTTCCAATGGTGCAAGAATCACCTCAATCGAGGTTCGTATGTGAACATTATGCCTCCTGCAAGTTGACCTACCATATTGATCACCATGGTGCGAGTGGATGCCACATCAACCCCCATTACATAAACATGTGGGGATAGCCATGTAGTGGGTTTTCTATAAAATTCTAGAAGGTCCAAACTTGATCACTAATTGAAAGTTGAGGAAGACAATACCCTAACCCTAGATGGCCATAGGGCTATGTTAATATTGAGCCGCTAGGAGAAGAAGGGGATCCATTCTATTTTATTGTATTTTGTTCCATAGTAGAGAGGAACAACTGGGAGTGGGAAATTAGAGAGAATAATATAGGGGGTTAATGTGTTGTAGTATCCTAATAGGCCACAGGTCTTAGGTAACTCCATAGAGAGTGCCTTCTCCTTTGTACTTTCATTTTTTCCATAACAGAGAAAAGAGAGCAGAGAAGCTTTATCTTGTAGTTGTGTTTTATCCTGTAAGGGTTTCCTAGAGAAATATTTGTTTTATTTTGTGGATGGTGTTTGATTGTATTTTACTATTATCTATTTTTCACATTTTATCTATTTCATGCATAAGCAGAAAATCACTAACTAAATATTCTGAAATCTAAAGGTTAACCTTCATAGTGTTGATTTTAGTTTTATTTATCAAATATGTTGTGATGAATTATTCTAGTGGAATATCCATGGAAGTTTATAGATCATATTGGTATAAAAGTTGGTTTTATTTGGGGTATTTATGGGAATTTGAAGGATCTAGGAATCAATTTAAAGAAAAGTTGTAGAAACCATAGACATGGAAGATAAGTTGGTTCATAATAACATTCAAGATCCACCAGAAGAGAGATTTTTGAGGTTGCAAGCACGAGTCACCAATATCAACCGCAATATGAACCTCCTCATGGCAGTTTTAGTAAGCAAGATTGGACCATTTAGAGAAGTTGGAGGCTCGAACTCAGAGATCAGATTGGATGGAAAACCAAGGGATAGTGAAGACCATACAAGGAGTTATGGAAAGAACCTAAGAAAGAGTAGTGGATTTCCAGTTCCATAAACCCTTCACAGTCCCTATTCAATATGGAAGTGAAAGTCGACATAAAGCCATAACAAGGTGAGATCGATGCATTAAAATTGAATTAGTGGTTACATCAACTAGAATTTTATTTCAACATTATCCATATAGATGGTGAGAAAAATATATCATTTCTAGACTGAAGTTAGAGGTACATTCTTTAACTTGGTGGGAAAGTCACTCGGAGACACTTAGGATAGAGGTTGATCCACTGGTAACTAAGTGGGAGGATTTTAAACCCTCATTAAGTCCCAGTTCTTTATTATTGGGTATGTAGAGGACCAATGGATCTGTTGGAATTACTTCAGGAAAAGGCCAAGGTAGAGTTTATAGGAGTACACCACCGATTTCAAGAAGATGGCCATCATGTTGGGTATCTCTCCCAAGAACCTAAATGTACTCCTTAAGTATTTGTGGGGTATACATTGTTGGAATAGTCACCAATACTGAGGGGGGGTGAATCAGTATTGAGAACTTTTACCACTTTTTATCACAACTCATAAACATCACATTATCAACAATTTATCAATTATGCATTCAAGATATCATGAACATACAACCAAAGGTACACAATACACTTGAATTTTACACAGAAACCCAAATGGGAGGAAAACCAAAGAACACTTTTTAATATATATCTTCAAGATTACAATCACAAAAGAACTAAGTTCCAAAATTCTCCAGTATCAACTGAAAGGAGGCACAAACCCCATGATTTACAAGCTCCACCCTGAACAAAGATACAACTCCCTAAATTATTCATCTCCAACTGGAAGGAGGATCCAACACCTTGATTTACCATCTCCAACTCGAAGGAAGCTACAACTCTTTGTATTCTCCGGCTCCAACTAGAAGGAGGATCCAACCCCCTAGTTTATAGGCTCCAACCTAAAGGTAGCTACGACTCCTTGTATTTTCCAGTACCAATTGGAAGGAGGATCCAACCCCCTAGTTTTTGAGAACCAACTCAAAGGAAGATGCAACTCCATTGCAAGCACCAATCTTCTATCTGAAGACATCAATCTTCCTATGTGCTACCCAACCTCTCAAAAATATAAATAAGAGAATCAACCTGTCACTGTAACTATCGTTGATATGGATAAACCATCATTATTGTAAATAAGAGACTCAACCTTTCACTGTAATTGTCACTGATACTAGTACATAATCATCATCGTAAATAAGAGACTCAACCTATCATTGTAATTGTCACTGATATTGATACATCATCATCATCACAAATAAGAGACTCAACATGTCACTAATTTTGTCACTATCATTCATACATCAAAATTGGGTCCAAATNCAAAGGAAGATGCAACTCCATTGCAAGCACCAATCTGCTATCTGAAGACATCAATCTTCCTATGTGCTACCCAACCTCTCAAAAATATAAATAAGAGAATCAACCTGTCACTGTAACTATCGTTGATATGGATAAACCATCATTATTGTAAATAAGAGACTCAACCTTTCACTGTAATTGTCACTGATACTGGTACATAATCATCATCGTAAATAAGAGACTCAACCTATCATTGTAATTGTCACTGATATTGATACATCATCATCATCACAAATAAGAGACTCAACATGTCACTAATTTTGTCACTATCATTCATACATCAAAATTGGGTCCAAATAAAAAGCCTCAGTCCACATAAAGATCCTATGTCCACAAGGGTCCACATATAAATCCCAACATCACTTCTTAAATTTATCTCAAACAACTGTTTGGGACTAGTTTTTGGATTAGTGAGAAACCCTAACTTCCAACAAGTATAACTTTCTACCTATAATGAATCAAGGTCTCAAACTTGTACCCAATCTTATTTGATATCTTATATGAAATTCCTCTAATCTTCTCTCCTTGATTCATCACTGAAAAAATGATATAGAGAAAATGGTAGACCTTCCTGAATTTTTACCTATTCTGGAGAGTGAACTTGTATAACATACCATGTGCGAAATATTTGACATCTGATTCTGAAACTCACACAAACAATACTACGGAATGTACTATTTCCACATAATTTGGATCCTCTATGAAGAAGTGTATCTCCAAAAGTACAACGACCCAAAGATGAAATTCATACCATGGGTACCTTGATATGTCTTCTCAACAAAACCCAAGTTTCGCTATATGAATCATTCTATAAAAAATGTTATAGTGAAAATGGAAAGATGACCTTTAAAGAACATACCTTAGAACACATCATCACAAGACTTCAAGGATTCTTTGACCATACTTTTTAACTTCTTTTATTAACCCCTAGGGATTCTTATAGGATACTTCAAAGAATCTTCTTGTGAGGGCCATGCTTAGAGTTATTCCATAAGAGGACCACTTTGGAGAATCCTTCAAATAGAACCATCACTTCTAGGGGCTTCTACACTTCTTGTAGGGTTAATGTTAATGACAACCAATTTTCCAACACACATAACCATCTGTGAAAGAAAGTAATGCTTTTCAAAAAAAAGACAGTGGACGAGGCATGTGTACATGCATAATATCTGGAAAACATAGGTCACGAGAAAGGGAAGCTAAGTGGTTCTAAGAAGAAAGAGCACCAAGAAGCTTCCAAGGAGGGGAAGAAGAAGTGGAAAAGGGAAAAGGATAAGAAGAGGATAACCATTGCACATTAGTGCAAGGATACTAGCAACCATTACAATATTAATTGTCACACTAAGGAAAAGTGTTGGAAGCTACATCCAGAGTTGAACCCAAAGAACCGTAAGAAGGAAGAAAAAAAAAAGAATCTTCTAGCCACAGATTCGAGTAATCATGTTAAAAGTAGCTTAGAGATGGATGAGAATATTTCATGCACATAATTGTAGAAGGAGGTGAATCTGGTTAGCCTTCATCAGTGGGAAGAGAAGGAGATGACAAAACTATTTCACATCAATATTCAAGTCGAGAAGACCAAGACAGATGCTCTATTCGACTCTGATTCATAGGCTAATCTCATAGAATTGGATCTGGTCAAAAATATTGGATTGGAGGTTCATGATCATCCTAGTACATATCCATTGGTATGGGTAAACAAGGATGTAGAGATCAAGTTAATAAAATGGTGTAAGATAGAATTTTATATAAATGTTTATTTTATTGATGAAGTGGAATTGGACATAGTACCCCTTGAGTATGTAGAGTAGTGTTTGGAAGCCACTGCATGTATATGAGGGATGCACTATTCATGCAGAGAGCCAACTAGTATTTATTGGTCAAGGATGGGAATTCCTACATCATCAACGTGCATAAATGAAAGTCAAATATCCGAATGGTAAGTGTCAACCAAACCAATAAGTTGATTAGTTCCAGTAAGAAATATATTTTACTTTTCTTAAGAGAAAATCAGTATGATGACGAGTCAATAAGAGCAAAGGAATCTATGGAGGGGTGTAATAAAGAGTAGAAACATCAGCTGGAGGATTTTGTATAGGCATACATAGGAGTGTTCCAGGAGCCAAAAGGGATACCACCCAAGAGGGAAGTGGAGCACAAAATACACTTTTTTCCATACTCCCCATTGTCGAATATTGGGTTGCATAGACAATCCATTCTGGAAAAAAAATGAAGTGAATAAGAAATTGTTGGAGCATGGTGTGATTCGACCAATCATCTCACCTATCATAATTGTACCAAAGAAGGATGGGACTTGGAAAATGTGTATTGACTACAGAGCATTGAACAAGATTACACTCAAGAAATGTAAATTTGGTCAGTAGTGTTTGGTGTATTTGGGGTACGTGATCGGTGGAGAGGATCTCAAGATTGATCCCGCAAAGATGGAGATCATATTGAAATGACCAGTTCCTAAAAATGTCATTGAAGTTGTGATTTTTTTTGTGGAAACACAATACTTTTGGAAGTTCATAGCATAATTTTCAACAATAGTTGCACTCCTCCACGCCATAACAACCACTTGTAAGATTTTCCAGTGGGGGAAGAATACAAAGAAGGCCTTTGATGATATGAAATGAAAGATCAATCAATCACTAGTTCTCGTGCTACCAAACTTGAAAAATCCCTTCAAAGTGGAGACAGATGCAAGTGTTTATTCCATGGGAGAAATTTTGACGCAAGGAAGAAGGCATGTATGCTATCAGTTTGAAAGTTTTCATGGAGAATTTCTCAACTACCCTACTTATGAAAAGGAACTTTGTGCCCTGTTTCAATCTATAAAGAAGAAGAAGCACTATTTGATGGGAAATGATACCATCATCAACATAAATAACCAACTACTACAGTATTTTTAGGCCCAGAGTAAGCTACAACAAACCAAACATTACAAGTGGATGTGGTTTTTTCAACAATTTCATATAGCCATTAAGTATAAGAAGGGAAGCACAAACAAGTTGGCATACATTCTTTCAAGGCCACCTACATCCAAGATTACAACTTTGGAATATTTTATGCACATGTAACCTTTTACCCATGATGCATACACAAAAGATGAGGACTTCAAGGAGGTGTTTCAACATCTATAGGGTCAAGTTCATATAGAAGAAGCTGACGACAAGGATGACTATAATTTCTAGAATGGTTTACTCTAAAAGCTCAACAAGCCTTGTGTCATTAAAGGTGAATGACTATAAATTATAGGAGAGGCTCACACTTCTAAGGTTACAGGACATTTCAGTGTTGGGCAGACAATTTCCAACTTACAGAGGTATCTGTGTTGGAGCAATATGTAGGAAGGTGTAGCACGATATATTAGAGGATGTATACTTTGTTGTATTAGCAAGCCTAGTAATGGGAAGCAAGGTCTATACCATCCCTTACCTGTAACCACTCGACCTTGGGAAAAAATTCCATGGATTTTGTGGGAGGTTTACCAACCACCAGTAAGGGACATGAATATCTATTTTTGGTAGTTTACCTATTAAGTAAGATGTGCATTGTCATGCCTTGTAAAAATATCATCAAAGGACAAGAAGCAACAAACATTTTCTTTGAAAATGTTTGGGTGCACTTTGGTATTGTTGATTAAGGTTGGTTGTCATTGATGTCAACCCTTGAAGAAAGCCCGGTAACACAAAGTTTTGGGTAATGGACCCAAGTTTGTTTGATGTAAATATGAATCATTATTCTCTTTTCATGGTTGATAATAAGTACAAATGGATGAACTCCAAAGTGGTCCCCTTATGGTAAAATCCCTCATGAGAAGTCGCTTTGTGGATTGAGTTATCCTAGAAGTATGGTTAGAGAACCCATGATTATTTGTGGAATAATGAGATGAAGGTCAGTGAATTTGTCAATGAAACTATTCTAGATGGATATTTCTTGTCATTCCATTTATGATGGTATGTGGAACGTCACATAACTCCTCACGGTTTGAGAGTTATGGCCTTACGAAGTTGGAGGACCCTCATATGTCATCTAGAAGCCCCAAAAGGTCAAAGTAGTCAAAGTGGTGTTGGCCCTTGACCAAGTTTTGGAGAACCTTGGTCACGTTTGACCATTTTTTGGACTTAGACAGACTATTTTAAGGCAGAGCGTAGATCGCGGGATATCATCCCCTTCTTAGGGAATTTTTGGGTTTAGGGTTTATGTAACGGGTATGGGGATGTCGGCCCATGGGTTTGCCCATGTTTAGGCCCTTATGTAATGTATAAATAGATATCTAGACGATGTAAGAAACACACTAGATCTAGAGAGACGTGGTTCTAAGTGCTATATTTCACTAAGTGAAAGATATATAAGTAGTTGGATCTATGTGACTAAGTTAGATTTGTGCATGCTGTGCGCATGAGAACTTGTAGAGCTGAGTGCAAGTGATTTTAAGAAAGGATTTGTGATGTAACCTAGATCAGGGAAGGAGGGTCTGGCAAGGTGCGCGCAGATCTCCTTTCCTATGCGGAGTGGGTTCTTTCGGCTCTATTCTTGTAGAAGATTGATATAAGACAATAAAGAAGAGAAGAGTCAGTGGACGTAGCCCCACGCTGGGGTGAACCACGTATATCCTTTGTTGTGGTTGCTTTGTGAATTATAGTTGTGATGTTATTGATGCGATTTATGCTTAGTGAAGTGATATATTTTATATGCACCTGATATAATAGTATCTTAGTGCTTAGTAATGTGAATGAATGCTAGATCTGATCTATTTCTATATGCTAAGTGCTTGGATGTATTAGATCTTGTGAATAGTGTGTTATTCTGTAATTAGGGTTTTCCCTACGAAGTGAATACTGATGAATGTTAACTGTTAAGTTCTTTGTTAAGTATTGTAATCATAGATCTATGTCCCAGCTAGGTTGCAAACACTTGAGTTTTGCAATCACCCCTGCCTCTACCTCAGGTGAGACTTCATCTACTTCGCAGGTGTTGTCGAAAGGGATGGTATTTAGGGTTTTGTTGGTGCATTGTTGAAGAGTTGAACCCTAGGTCTGACCATGTGCCAACAAATGGTTTTATTGTCAGGACTGAAACTTTGATTGCTGGGAACTGAAGAAAATAAAGCTCTGTGTGTAGATCGGTTGCTTTAGTGCGTAGTATTCTACTTGATTGTGAAGCTCTGTGCTAAGAAAGGAAACAAATCTAAAGAAAAGAGGTAAGATCTTAAAGCTTTGTGCTCTGAGAAAGGTAAGATAAGTGAAAATTTTTGTTTCGAAAGAATCAATCTAGGTTTGTCTAATAGATTTTGTCCTATTCTGAAAACTAGGGAAGAGTTAGAAGAAATAAGATTTGTTATGAGTAGATCTGATACGAATAGTGAAATATATGTTATTCCTATGCATAGAAAGAATATTTGGACTAACAAATGGAGGTAGGATCCTAGAAAGAATTTTTTGCAGGTTAGTTACTGTGATCCCAGTGTGCAGTACAAGAAAGGTTGGGGGTCATTTAAAAGAAAGAGTGGATTAAATCTTTGTTATAGTTGTAGAAGACTGAAACATTTTGCTAAGGAATTCCCTGGTAGAGTTCCTAGTTGTCTTTGTTGTAAATCTATGGACCATGAAGTTTTGGATTTCCCTAGAATGATTTTTAAAGTTGAAAACATGAATATGAGACAAGAAAACCATGAGATAGGCCAAGAAACTAAGGATATGATAGAACCCTAGAAAGAATCAGAGACTGTATTATTACAGATAAAAGAAACCCTGAATGATCACAAAGATAACAACTTATCAGAGATATTAAATGAGAAGGAGTGCATAGAAACACGAATAGGATATTTCGACATAGATTGTGTTCTGGATGAGGAAAATCAGGTGAATATCATGACAGAAAGAACTTGAGAAATTTTGGGAAAACCTGTTATGGTTCCTTCATTAGGAGGAATAGGATTATTTAGAGGAAAGTTGATAACCCTATGTGGAAGACTTACCCAGACATCTATGAGTGCTCATGGAAATTTGACAGAGGAAGAATTTGAGGTAGTTAAATTTGTTGAGAACAACGCCCCATTTGCTATTTCACTAGGAAAAACCTGGATTAAGAAAGATCAGATACAAAAAAAACAAGAAGAGGAAAATCTAGAACAGAAAAAGAAAGAATTAAGGGATTTCATGGCTAGGATACTAGCGCACTTATTGGAAGAACAAGAGGACCAGTCGAAGCTACTGAGGACTAGAGATATGGACATCGAAGTTGAAAGAACACAAGAAGACTTGAAACATCTTCTTGTACAAGAGAGTAGAGCACTTACCCTAAAAAGAGAAGAAGTATTACTCTCAAAACCCTTGAAAGACCCATAGCAGTTTGAAGTTACTATGCCAAGAGGAGATAAGAATAATAATGGATAGAGGAAACCAGTGACTCAGATTATAGGAAAGAAAGCCAGAAAGATCAGTAAGAAGAAAGAAAAGTTAGAGAAATTGTAGGAAGTCCCAGAGGGAATTTCGCAGAAGGGAGGTTTGCATCACTTGAACTTCACCGGAATAGCAGAACAATGAATATTGGCACTTTTCCATGACGAAGAAATATGACCTTTGGAGGCATCCCGATCGTTAGCCCGACGCTCCATAACATCTTGAACCGTAGTTATGACCAGAAAGATCGCCATTAGACCATTGGGACCGCATCATAACGGATGGAATTGCATTGATTAAGGTGTTCCTACCCATTAGAGGAATATATTATGATGTTGGCTATTTACCCCGGTGAGTGTTTCACCGAGAACAATTTTGCAAACAGTGATTATTCGAGCCCACATAAAACTAGTTGCTTTCATGCTGTGTATATTTGAGATCTCGCCATCTGTTCTATTACATTGAGTATTTGATCACCAACCTGATCTCGAGCGCACATGTCAGGTGTCTTTAGCGCAGTAGAGAAATCTGTCAAAGAGATCCTCATTGACCTCATGGATGAGAATATCATGTCCATAAGAGTCCAAGCCTTGACGATGAGAGGAGTGAAAGCATCCCCGTCGACTGCTCATGGATCTCGACCATCCCAAGATGTGACAGAGAAATGAACCAAACATCATGATGACTTGGCGAATGCGAATATCATCCCATCTATCCTGCCCAACTATATCCCTCCTCTGGCTGGTGCGGTGAGTTGTGACAGTGTCCCAAGGGACTTCGACTACACCTTGATCACTGTGTACCTCCTGAAGGGGATACACGCAATAGGACCACAGTTAGGACAAAACATGACATTGAATATCAGTGACTTCAACTTGGGAAACCACAAGAACTATGGAATTCTTGCACCACACAAGTATTTGACCAAGACAAAGGGGAAGAAGTCAAAGATCATTCCCCATTCGTGGACTATGGACATCACGAGGTCCACTATCTTGAACTAGATGAAGATACCACACTTTGGAAGGCATCAGGAGGTTAATGTGTGCATTAAACTCCTATTGTATTGATTCCATGGAAGTTATCTGTGGCTGGATAGATGCATCACCGTAGATCTGGTGTTGATCCATTGGATCATCGGATTAAGCATGCAAGGACCATAACCACAAGAATTTTATCCAGGGAAGGTTGCATATCACGCCCTAGCACAAAAAATTAAAGATACATATGGCGATGTGGAGAAGGGGAAGTGAGGCTACAAGGTAGCCTCCATTCAGAATGGCACAGTGTTCCTAGCCTTCCAGTTGGATCGTTGGTAATCTAGTAAGGAAGAACAGAACCACATAGGTCATGGGGTTCGTTGTTGACCTCGTGGGAAAATCCATTGAAGGACTACAAATGAACTGAGCAATTTACCTCGTAAACCAATTAGAACAAGATTGTCGTGAAGCTCAGGATCAGGGCTATGAGTTTAATTTTAGTTGTCTACTAATCCTTGTCACATTCATTACCTAGGAGATGTTGGAAGGAGTGACCTTCCCTGATATTGATCCATCTGAACCCCTAGCTACGAAGTTCACCATGCTCTGGTATTCGAGCAACATGGCAAAACAATGGCAGTAAAATGCGGTGTTCCACACCTACTACCTGCAGTTGAAGAGGGCTATCGATTCTTTCCCTCGTATGACGTCGAACACCCTACACAGGTTCACACCATTTTTGAAGTTTCACGCAGATATACATTTTATTTACATCACTGCGCACGGAGATGAACATAAAGAAGATCTACAATATTATTATAAGCTCACTGAGGAGGACATGGAAGAAATAACTAAGGAGTGGCCTACAAAGCTACTTATACTAGTCGACTAGGCAGAACTATCCGAAGTAACACCGCCTAGGGATCCTATTGATGAAGCTAATACCTCCAAGAAAATAAAGGTTTCCCCCACAAAACCTACATCGCGGAAGAAGTCCAAAGCTATTAAACCACAGATGCAAATTGTGCTCATGATGGATGACATAGATTTCATCATCGTCGTTGTCTCAAATATCTCAAAAGATATCTTACAATAGTGTAAAGCCAAACAAGAGACCATGTATGGAATAATTGAAGCAGATCTGAAAGGGGTCCAACAAGCCCTCTACTCCAGTTGCACAGTGTCTACTACGCCCCCGTAATCAGAAGGAACAGAGTTGGGAGACGAACCTGCCCAGCTACGTCAAATAGTAGATGCGACCGAAGCTCGCCTTCATCATGTTGAGGAAGAAAAAGAGTAGGCCACAGAGGCCTTAAATCAAGAAAAAGAGGAATCCATAAAGAAATGTCGGGTTGTGCAACATGAAAAAGACGACATTCAAGCCAAGTTTGCAGAGGATAGAGCGCAGATCCAGAAGGAGAAGGAACAGCTTCTCGCAGAGCAGATTAGAGTTAAATAAGCAATCACTAGAGAACTTTGCTCTGTGACGGGCTTAGAACATATGGAAGAGGACCCAGTGGAAAGTCAAGTAGGGAAGCTTATTGAAGCCATTCAACAGCTCCAACAGAGGGTAACAGAATTGGAGTTACAAGCAGTGCCAAGAACTCCATAGGAAGACCAGAGAGAAGAAAATTCCTAGAGCGTAGTTCAGAGAATCAAGGAATTGGCCTTAGAATGTAAACAACTCAGTTGTTGAAGTGCATAGACTTACGAGCGCCTTGTAGAGGACCCTAAACTAAGGACACTCTATTCAAAGCTTCATGAGGCCAAGCAGCAAGCAACAATAGTGAAAGCGCAGTTGAAGCCACTACCAATGATCAAGAGGATGAAACGATCCTAGGAAAAATGCACAATTAATCAAAAATTCCATGCCATCCAGAGAAAGGTCATGGAAGTGACTCAGAAGCTCCAGCCAGTGTAGGATGTAGCTTGCATATTGTTTGAGGAGATTGAAGGATGAGGTGCAGAACTAGAACAAGTGGTCACCATAGTGGAACAGTGCTTGAAAGGACCTGTGACGAAGAAGATCATTCAAGAGTTCGTCGAGCAGGAGGCTCTTGCGAAGCAAAAGGTCGAAGAAGCTTGAGCCAAGATCGAGGCATTTGAGGTAGAGTTACCCAGATCAGAGTGAATCCGGATGAGTCACAGGTGAGTGTTGGGGGCATGTTGGCCCTTTACCAAGTTTTGGAGAACCTTGGTCACATTTGACCATTTTTGGGACTTCGACAGGCTAGTTGAAGACAGAGCTCAAGTCGAAGCGGAGATCGTGGGATCTTGGCCCCTTCTTAGGGAAGTTTTGGGTTTAGGGTTTATGTAACGAGTATGGGGATGTTGGCCCATGGGTTTACCCATGTTTAGGCCCTTTTGTAATGTATAAATAGATATCTAGACTATTTAAGAAACACACTATATCTAGAGAGACGTGGTGCTAGGTGCTATATTGCGCTGAGTGAAAGAGAAGTAAGTAGTTTGATCTATGTGACCGAGTTATCTTTGTTTATAATGTGTGCATGAGAACTTGCAGAGCTAAGTGTAAGTGATTGTAAGAAAGGATTTTTGTTGTAACCTAGCTCGGGGAAGGAGGGTCTGGTGAGGTGTGTGTATATCTCCTTTCCTATGCAGAGTGGGTTCTTTTGACTCTTTGATTGTAGAATATTGATAGAAGACAATAAAGAAGAGAAGAGTTGGTGGACGTAGCCCCACGCTGGGGTGAACCACGTATATCCTGTGTTGTGGTTTCTTTGTGAATTATAGTTGTGATGTTATTGATGTGATTTATGCTTAGCACAGTGATATATGTTAGATGCATCTGATATAATAGTAACTTGGTTCTTAGTAATGTAAATTATTGTTAGATCTAATCTATTTCTATATGCTAAGTGCTTGGATGCATTAGATTTTGTGAATACTGCGTTGTTTTGTAATTAGGGTTTTCCCTATGAAGTGAATACTGATGAATGTTAACTATTAAGTGATCTGTTAAGTATTGTAATCAAATATATGTGTCCCAGCTAGGTTGCAAACACTTGATTCCTATATCCACCCTTGCCTCTACCTCATGTGAGACTTTATCTGCTTTGCAGGTGTTGCCAAAAGGGCCAATAGTTAGGGTTTTGTTAGTGCGTTGTTGAAGCATTGAACCCTGGGTCTGCCCCGATGCCAACAAGTGGTTTAAGATATTTTAAAAGGTAAATAATAAAGTAAAGTGATGAGTGTACTATAATTCAAAGTGAATACAAAATAAATTATTTAAATAATAAATTTAATGGAGAAATTAGAAGTGGGTTAACCCTAAAATAAGGAAAGTGGGCAAAGTGACCAAGAAGATGTTTTTAAGGAAGCTACTTGGAGAGTATAAATAAGAGGCAACGCTCTCTCATTGAAGATCATAATTGAGCATATTGAATATCTATAGGTTTCTGAGGTAACCAAAGGATATCTAATCTTAATTTCACAGGGAAGCTGAACAAAAGAAGGTCGGAATTCAAGGAAGGATAAATTCTTTTGATGATGTTTTCTAAGGTATGTTATTTAAAGGTCATCTCACCATTTTCAAAATAACATTTTTTTCTAGAATGATTTAGACCATGAAATTTATATGACATTGAGGAAACATATCCAAGTATATTTGGTAAACAATTCAGCTTGTGGGTCATTGTATTTTTGGATTTACACTCCGTGGAAAATAGGGTTTGTGGTTAGTCCTGAAACTAGTCTAAAACAAGTGTTTCGGGTAAAAAAATCATAACTTCTTCATAACAGATCCAAATTAAGTAATTCCAAATGTTTTGGTTAGAATACAGTCTTTAGTATTCTTTGTAACAGTTTCATATCGATTCAAAAAATATTCTGTGTGGGGCACGCTCTACAAGGTCGCTCTCTAGAATAATCTAGAATTCAACAAGGTATGCCATTTTTGCTATAAATTATTTTCTGAGAGGTTACAAGTAGTGACACCT
>JASDQU011176009.1:0-10549 GCA_032191745.1 Picea mariana
GAAAGGAAAAAAATGGAACAATAATAATCCAGGGCAAGGTGGAAACCATCCCCAACAAACCCAACCTGCTGGGGGAAACTAGAATCTGGGGAACCAAAACCCTCAAGGGGGCAATAGCAACAAATTCCAAAGAAAGAACAACAACAATATTCGAACAAACTTCCCTTGTGCCCTTTGCGATGAGTTTGGTCACTATACTCACCATTTCTCCCAAATCGCTGACTTTAAATGGATGAAAGACTCTGTGAATGGACCACATCCCTTAGCACCGCCTGCCCCTCTGCAGGCCCCACAAAAATATGTGTAGAAACCACCCCTAGCCGTGCTACAAAACCCCATTCCACACCAAGGGGTGATAAATACCCAACAATACATGCAACCTACCCCACCACAATTGAGACAATATCCCAATACAGGCAATCCTACCGATCACACTATCCTCCTCACCAGTGAGGAAGAAGTCCTTTTGAAAATGCGCAGTCGTCAATATAGCACACCCCCTGAGTCTGCTCCCACCACCTTAGAAGCAACCCCAGTCACAACTAGACCCCCCNTTCCACACCAAGGGGTGATAAATACCCAACAATACATGCAACCTACCCCACCACAATTGAGACAATATCCCAATACAGGCAATCCTACCGATCACACTATCCTCCTCACCAGTGAGGAAGAAGTCCTTTTGAAAATGCGCAGTCATCAATATAGCACAGCCCCTGAGTCTGCTCCCACCACCTTAGAAGCAACCCCAGTCACAACTGGACCCCCCTTAATGATTCCTCGCCCTAATACAAAAATACCCCTTCATATTCCTCGCATCCCATTGCGTAGGAATCTCCAAAACCCTAAGGCTAGGGTAGCTCATAATTACAGTTTGGTCGATGACTTGGAAAAATCTCTGGCTGCCATGTCAATATTAGAAGTCCTTAAAACTTGTCCCACTCAGCGAAAGTCATTACTTTCTACCCTGGGGGAAGTCAACCTTGCTGATACCCAACCCATCACATTTTATCTTGACAGCGGAGAACCTCGCCTCCCCACTCTTATCACTTTTCAAATCCCCGTGAAAATATGAAACATTACCGTTCATCGATGCATCATTGATGAAGGTGCATCCACATGTATCATGTCCAAATCCATATGGCAGAAACTTGGTTCCCCCGAACTCATACCATCTTCCATCACCTTAAGAGATTATGATGGACGACAATCTTCTCCCGAAGGGATCTTCCAAAATGTCCCTGTAGAACTCAGGGGAAAAACCATTCTCATTGATATTGAGGTTATCGATGCCCCACTCGATTACAATATCTTGTTCTATCGTAGCTACATGTATGCTATGAAGGCAATTGTTTCTTCTATATTTAGAACCATGATGTTCCCCCATAACGAGAATATCATTACCATCGATCAAGTTTCACATTATGAGCCTGACCCTTCTTCCAACATCAATAATATCATCCCATTCGTCCACACTAATCCCGATACATACCCACTTATCGATATGGCCCCCATAATTTTCAAAGACCCATCCTTGCTTGGGACGTACCATGGTGCACCACCACTCATTCATCCTTCCAATCAAGTATGTGTTGTCTCATCCAACGAAACTCAAGATATTCTCCCTCCCACCAAGGCCTCGTTTTCCCCTGACATCCCATTAGTCGCATAATACCTCCCTCAGGAATATCTTGGAACTTGTTTAGCTCTACCCATTCCTGATCTTCCCCTCCCCCAGGGAAAAATCCCATTTTGGGAAACACTCCCCCAAGCCATTGCCCAAATCCCTTTCTTTTACCCCCCACCAGGTGTACAAGCTTTCCAGGTAGCCGCAACACTCACCCTTCCTAACATGGTGTTAGCAATTATAGTATGGTATCTCCACCCACCTGAGATGGTCCCTCAACCATCCCTCACTCCCCAAACAGAAGGAATCCCAATGCATATTCCCATACTTACCCCCACCATCTCACCCACACCCCCACTCGTTAGCACCCCTGCTACAGCTGGGGGCAGAAGAAAAAAGAAGGAGCCCACTTCTCCACTTCCCCCACATGTATAACCTCCTTGCACACTATGCGAGAAAGACAGACACCCCACCAACAAGTGTCCATCTCTCCCCGAGTTACGTAATCTCATTCAACTCCCTCGAGCACCTCCACCACTCATTGCTTCCTCCAGTACTGTCATTATCTCCTAGAACACCAGTAGCAAAGGATTGCGAACCAAATTCACATGCGCCATCTGTTTAGAATATGGCCATTATACACACCATTGCCAAGCACTACCCCAATTTCGACATACACTAGCAGCAGTAAGCCAAATATTTTAGCAAGAACCTAGTCCATCTGCATCATCCTCAACCAACGTCACGTAAATTCATTATGTCACAAATTCAATCAATGAATGTATGAGGTTCTCTTTCTCTCTCTATGAATCATTATATCATTTCACATACCAATGTCCTATGATCATTGAATACAGACAATGCTAAATGGCCCTGATTCAAAATTCCACCCCCCCTGCAGAATTGGTGATTAACCCTACTCCATCACCAGAGGTTCTTCATATTACTTCTCCTGAGCCTGGAGCACTCTCTACTCCTCCATGGCTCTTAGATGATTTATATGAGGATTTACCCCCAAATCCCCCCAATTCTCTAGTTCATTTTCCTATGGAAATTTTACACCCGACTATCATTTTTAACCCACAATATCTTGATATTTGGTTTATTTCGAGCGAACCATCACAATCCCCTTGCATCAATCCCCCTACTTCTTTATCAGAAGGAGACAACGACACAGTGACAGTCATTGATGTCACTCCTCTCGATCCCCTATATTCATGACAGTTTCACTGCGATGAAGATATCCTCGAGGATTTAAATACTCCCGAATGCCCATGGGATGCACTCCACCATAGAGCACTCTTTCTTTCACAGGAATCCTTCACACCTCCTAAACAGCAACCCATATATGCAGTCGAAACCAAAGATTTTCTCCCATCATGGCATATAGATTGGTTCAATAACCCTATCCCTACCCATGATGCTTTCGAGGAAGGCAATATGGCCAATATTTCCCCAACCATCAAAATAGATATTTCCATCAAATCCGGAATTATAAAGGAAATCACCATTGGTGTTGCGTGCTCTCCTAAAGAAATCACCTCCTACAAAGCCCTATTCTAGGAATACTAAGACATTTTTTCCTGGTCGTACACAGAGATGCCCAACCCTGATCCCTCTATTGTCGAACATCGCATAAACACCTGGCCTGATATCACACCTGTCCATCAAAAAAAGTGACCGCTACACCCATCAAAAGCAGCAGCCATCAAATCTGAGATTGACAAATTACGCACTGCAGGGTTCATCTACCCCATCGCATATATGTCATGGGTCTCCAAACTCATCCCTGTCAACAAAAAACAGGGCACTATCTATGTCTGTATGGACTTTTGCGACCTCAATCACGCTTGTCCAAAAGACAATTTTCCAACTCCCTTCATCAACCATATTATCGATAATTTCACGGGTCACGAGGCTTTGTCCTTCATGGACGGTTTCTCTGGCTACAACCAAATCCAAATTCACCTAGCCAATTAGTAAAAAACTGCATTCACTACCCCTTGGGGCACCTTTGTGTATCATGTCATGCCATTTGGCCTCAAGAATGTTGGTGCCACTTTCCAATAGGCCATGACATACATCTTTCACGATCTGGCTCATATCATTCTCGCATACTTTGGTGACCTCACAGCTCGATCCAAGAAACACACTCAACATCTCAATGATTTATGATACATCTTCCAAAGGTGTTGTCAGTACAACATCCGCTTGAATTCCCTCAAATGTGTATTCTTCATCACTGTTGGGCACCTCCTTGGGTTCATCATGTCCCAATGTGGCATTACCATGGACCCCCTCAAAGTCCAAGCCATCACAGAAATTCCACCCCCTTGGAATTTACGCCAACTACAAAACCTACAAGGCAAAGCTAACTTTTTACGGTGCTTTGTCCTAAATTACACTACTCATGCACATGGCTTCCTTTTCTTACTCTGTCATGGCATCCCATTCCAATGGGATGAACATGCCCAAACCTCTTTTGATGATCTTAAAGTAGCTCTCTCCAACACCTCGTTGATTTTTCCACCTAACTATAACCGCAACTATATCCTCTACATATTGGCCTCAGCTGTCTCAGTAGCAGGAGTTCTTGTCCAAATAGGGGATAATGATCGTGAGCATGTCATTTACTACATTAGTGGTCGAACACCTCTCGTGGAGGTAGCACCATCTCCGGATCATCCCTGAAGTCCACCCCAAAGTATGGGTACTGTAGTATAATCTATGGCATCCGATGCCACACCTGTGCCGCCTCGGCCATGAAATAGTGGCCACCCTCTCATACACTAGGTGCACCCAATAACACTCTCGGGTGAAACATAGGCACCCTCTCTAGAAACCATGCCACTAAGATTGACCCAAAGGTAAAATCCCCTGAGTCTGCAGCTCGACACCTATCTAGGTTCCCTACCATCTTGGCATGCAACATCAAGCCCCAGTAAAAATTCTCTCCTCCCAGTGCCCTCTCCATAATCCTCAGCTGACCACCACTGATTCGTTGAGTTGCGAGGGACCCATATACCCTCACAACCATCGTTGCCACAGAACAATGAACCAAGGCATCCATCACCCCAATACTCACCACGGAGCCCGACATAAAGTTATCCCTCGTACTGTACCTCCAGACTAGGACAACCAACTGCCCATCCCCANTCCCTTACTGACGGAGCTCGTAGTACTTGGGGATGGGCAGTAAGGGAGTTCCCCGAAAAGGGAGCCCCGTCAAGAAATATAAATCATCCACCGCAGTGAAGGCCAACTACTCACGCTGCACCATAAGACAATGTAGATTTAGACTCCACATCTGAATCAAGAACTGCAGGAGGAACTCTTGGGCCCATATCAAGGGGCACTCAAAGAACTTCAATAGCCCGCATGTTGCCAAAGTGTCATGAACTCCTGGCTCCTCATCAGTCATGGCCTGCCACAACTGGGACCAATCTCTCTCTCTCCAGTGAATCGACATCATCCAAATGATCACCTGCATCCACATATACAGTACTTGATCAGCCATCTCAAACATACAAACATCAAAATCTCCAAAAAAACTCAATTTTTACACCTTTCAGCTTTGCCTCCAAGGTGCGGTTGTTTTCCCCACAGGCGCACACATGCACACCTGTTCATCCCTCAATCCCGCACTCATGCATGACTGTTGACCATATAGAGGCACACTCATACACCCCTATCACTCACACAGGCACGCTTGTTCACTACACAGTGGCACACACATGCGCAGCTGTTAGAATTACAGACACGCATGCATGCACTACTGAGCCTTGAACAGGAGCGCATACCGTGCGTGCCTCTTCTCCCCATTAAGTCACCCCCATGTGTGGATTCCCGAATTACAGGCGCGCACTCATGCACTCAAATTTCTCAATCACCCGCGCACTAGGGGGGCCACATCTACAAAAACCCCCGTATGATCCTCCATACAAGCCCTGCCCAAAAATAGCAACCCTAGTTCTATGCAGGATCATACGACAACTAACCTGAAGCTCGTTGGTCTTGAATCAACTGCCTCGATCTCTTGAAATCTCCCAAACTTCTCTAAACTTGCTTGTCCACTCAATAACATAGAAGGTACAAATGAGGTGGCATTGTGGACCCTACAACTATATATAGTCCATTTTTCCAAACTTCCAGACTCAATTTAGGGAGCTCCAAGCATCCATTTTTCAATCCTTCTTCAGCCATGGTATCAACACCCCGTCATCTACATCATGACATTCCCCGGGCCACTTTTCATCATTAGCCCTGGGGGGGAATTTTTCTCATAGTCCTCTCAGGTACGCATACTTACATTATTGAATAACTGCTATATGATCTTTCTCTTCAGATATCGTTCACGTCAAGTATTTGTTTTTCATGTGTGCAAGTACTTGATCATCATATCTTAGTAGTCTTCATTCAGGTATATCCTCAATACCGGCATGTATTCATTCCCTCTGAATATCAAGACGCATCTCCCAGTGACACCCTCCAATTTTTACCTCTAGGATCCCCATATCCGTCTCTGCAATCCCGTCCCCTCCACTGCATTTTGGTACTGTCACCCAGTAGCACTCTCACCCACATGAGTTGTCCTATTCATCGTCCCCCCCGTGCACTTTGACACTCATGTTGTTCTCCCCATTTAGAGATGGGAGTCCCGATAGTCTTACATCATGTCGCAAATCAACCACATACTCCTCCTCATCATTAACCACACTCCCACAGCATCATTAACCACACTCCCACAACATCATTAACCATCCATTTCATCCACCATGAGTTTGCCCATCTGCAGATTTCCCTCCATTCATTTACCTTATATAGAAACCCACCTATGGGGCCCCCACCCTCCACCCATTCTCCAAGCAACTTGCTCCCTCACCGGCCAAGCCATATTGCACTGGGGCACTCATTTCTGTATCTGAACACTCATCCAAAATTATTATTTGATGTTGTGGGAGTGTGGTTAATGATGCTGTGGGAGTGTGGTTAATGATGAGGAGGAGTATGTGGTTGATTTGCGACATGATGTAAGACTATCGGGACTCCCATCATTAACCACACTCCCACAGCATCATTAACCACACTCCCACAACATCATTAACCATCCATTTCATCCACCATGAGTTTGCCCATCTGCAGATTTCCCTCCATTCATTTACCTTATATAGAAACCCACCTATGGGGCCCCCACCCTCCACCCATTCTCCAAGCAACTTGCTCCCTCACCGGCCAAGCCATATTGCACTGGGGCACTCATTTCTGTATCTGAACACTCATCCAAAATTATTATTTATTCATTTGGTAATTGTACAAATCCGTTGTTTCCATCATTTTACATAGCTTTTTGTTGTCACCTTTGGAGACCTTCTTCCTTTTTGGAAAATGCAACCCATGTCACCCTTGGTTGGGGCCTTCCTTATCACCTACTTCTATTGATATCACCCATAAACGTTGAGTATCCCACAGGTCCCCTACCTCTGCTCTTTAAGTTTGTTCACTTTGTCCCGCCTCTGGCACAACTTTTCCCATGTCTGGTTGTCCCCCTGACACTCAACGTACTTGAATGGTTGCTACCACTTATACTTCACATATATCCCCAACCAAGGGCAGTCTCAAGTCTCACCACATCTTGACTTCGTCCATGTACCTCATCAGTTCCTGATCTCATCCAGTGGATTTCACGAAGCCCTTTTCTTCTTGGAGTCGCATCTCCCTTTTTGTCGACATCAGCACAGTTTACAAAAGGGTGATAGTATCTTGACTCTCATTACCTTTATAATGAAGAGTTTCAAATGACAAAGGGAGAACCATCATTTCTCTCTGTTGTCGTTGACCCCCATAACATTCAACTTCAACACTTTCTCATGTTGCGGTGGGTCTTACTTCGTGACTATTGTAGTTGTTTTCATATATGCTAAAGACCTCTAAAATTTGATAGGATATCAATGCTTGCGTATCATCGACACCTCTCACAGGTGTCCTTACATTTTTTTTCAGAGTTTGTTCATCATTAGAATTGTCCTCTGTCATTATCAAACCGCCCCGGAGGGCGCTGCAATGATCTACACCAACACATTGTTTTAGTTACTATATTCCACATTTTTGAGTTACATGACATGAGCATGGGGTATGCCCGCTTTGTTTGTACACAATTTATTTTTCACACCTTGCGAAAGGTTGGGTACTACATGTTCCCCTCTCCCTCCAACGGGTCTCTCTTGATACTCTCATTTTTTCTCTTTCTTTCAATAGTAATCTCAATAGAAGAAACATTGATGAATTTTGGCTATACATATGCTCCTAACCTCATCCATCAGGGGCCATCTGTTATCACTGAAATTTTGTCCACAAATGTTACAGGAATCCAACATCTTCAAATATCTATTAGTTCACCCATGGACCAAAAATCACCAAAAATGCATTTCCAAAAGTTCCAAAACTATACAACCAATTATAAAATCATCATGCGCTAAGGATATATAGGAAGTGCACGCACGTGCACCAGTTGAAAATGCCAGAAAAATGCACATGCACCCGATGCGTGACTGTGGATGCAAAAATTCCACACAACTCAGAACGACGCATTTATGATATTGGTCTGCCTCCCACCCACTTCTGGTTCATCTTCCAAGTCGATTTGACATCCGAATCTCGGATGAATTCGGCTAGGTGGCTAGTCAAAGACCTAAAGGTTCCCTAAATAGCCTCTTGTTCACACTAAAAGTTGGTTGAATAATGACTCAAAGTTATGCTATAAAAGGAAGCCATCGGTGCACTACATTTTCAAGGAATTCATTTATATTGTTATGTTGTTGTCATTCTCTTGGAGGATCCTCTTTCCTCATCAAGAGTATGCTAGCACCATTAAACTTAGCCATTCATATCACCTCTAGAATGAATGTGCTTTGGATTCTCTTCACCATTTCATCCTAGTTTCTCATTTGTAAGAAGAGCTCAATATTTGGGGGTTCAAGAGCCCTCCTTTAGAGGAAGAGGGGACCCAAAGTCTCTATTTCTTCTTGGTGTTTTCTTTCCACTAATAAAATCATTACCATTGGTGGCATGAGTCTTGTTTGTTCCTTCTCCTTATGTTCTTATGCACTATAGTTTAATTGTTTTTATCATTCTTAGTTTAATTATTTGCTTATCTTTTATGCTTTATCTTTATAACCCTTTTCTTTACTGTTGTCTTACCTAGATAACCCAACTGGGATTGTAAGCACCATTATTTTTCTCATTTAGGTGACCAAATAGGTGCAACAAAAATAATAAACTCTGAAATAATATTCATTGACAATAATTGTAATGATTGGCATGCAATACTTCTAGTGGTTCTACAGTTGCCTTATCAGTCTAACATACAACTATACTAATACT
The DNA here is from genome assembly GCA_032191745.1 of Picea mariana. Lineage (NCBI taxonomy): Eukaryota > Viridiplantae > Streptophyta > Pinopsida > Pinales > Pinaceae > Picea > Picea mariana. The sequence continues at coordinate 9,008 of JASDQU011176009.1, forward strand.
AAGAATAAAATTCAGAATATAAAAATACTAGAACCAATGAATTGTTTCTTAATGAAGATGCCTTCAAAGTCTTGTGCTCCTTCCTTTTCTTTGCTTTCTAATCATAAAGACTTCACTGGTACCTCCCAGCCAATGCTAGTGGTACTCTTCTTCCCCCTTATCCCCCCGAGTTGCAAAGAGTCCACACACAAGAAACCAACAAAATAGCTCCAAGACTTTCCCTTGCAAGGGAAAGCTTCCACTCTTTTTACAAGCTTGGTATCCCAACTCTCACAAGTAAAACACAGTCCAATAAAATTTTGGTAGCATAACAATGCTTTGAAAATCAGATCCCTTTCCCTTCTACCTTATTTGTTTTTATAGAATATTTCTTCATTAACACATGTCCTCATGCACATATAATCAACATTTTAGTTAATTTAATTTGGATTATTCACTCACACACTTGTCAGATTCTCCCCAAGTTGCACCAGTATTTACCAATTTTATTTTATTTAAAAAGGTAAAAAGTCCTCACATTCTTCAATGTGTTCCTATTTTCACTCCTAGTTGTCCCTTTGTTCCCCAAATTCTCATTGAAGAAGTGTCTCCTAACTAGATCTTAGTTAGAGTTTAATTAGAAGTCTTCTTCTAGTTAGACTAGTGGTAGGTTGACTCAAGATTCCATTCTATGTACACCCAACCTCTCAAGTTATTATTTATTTCTATTTAAAATTTCCTTTTTATTAAATTCATCCACACATGTGCATTTCATCGGATCTTTAGATTTTACCCCCTTTTTCCTAGTATCAGATTTATCCCAACTTTAATATTTTAGATAGTTCCCAAATCAAACTTAGACTTAGGACAATTCTTAGACTTAGGCTATGACTCTTGTTAGACTTTTCAATTAATAATCCATTTTTTAATCAATTAGTTAATCCAACAAGGTCTAATCAATTCAATGTTTTCTAGGCCACCTAGATTTATTGACTTCATGTTTTAAATTACATGACGTGCCCTTCAAGACACACCTCTATGCTTCAAGGGTGCCACTCGCCTTAGACTTGTTTTGGAAGTTTTTCGACCATTGGATTCAACACTCCACTCAGTCGACCTTGTGAGAGACTAAGGGATTCTAAGGAATAAGGAATCTACCTTATTGTGTGCTCCTTAGAAATCTTCATGAGAGACTGTCTCAGTCCTCCCTCACGGTATCGTGGACCTTTAGAACTAGGTAATTGTTAACCTACAGTTTAGACCAAGGTGGGAATGCTAGTAGGTTGTGAAAAGGACGTTGTTACAACTCCCCCTCAAATGCTTGGTTTATGTGCATGGCCCCTCTACTCCTTATGTGAGTCGGATTAGCAAGCATCGTCGAGCCTGCATCCACTGACAAAAACATTGTCAATAATTCCATATACATAAATAATACTATAATCAATCATATAACATATGTGTGTGAAATGAAATACTCAATAGATACAATCCACTCCCTGACTCAATCCAGAGTCCAAGAGAATCCATTGATGCCATCAACATCCTTAACTTGTCATGTGTCCT
>JASDQU011176009.1:14782-27068 GCA_032191745.1 Picea mariana
TAGGTTGGAGAGGAAACTCTTCAAGGCCATTTAAAATCAAACATTGGAGTCTGAGTTAGGGAGTGTCTAAGTCCAATATCGTGAAATTTATCTGGGACCCCGCTCTAAAATAGATGATAAACATGAAGTCGTGTGTGGAAAGGTAGCGGAGATAACCCCTCCAAATCTGGACCAATCGCAGTGGAGAACACATATAGAGGGCTTGTTTTGAGATTCCGTCGATTACATTTGCCACGGGGCTTTGTGGGTCTCAAATCTGTTCAAGGTCCTAAGTTTTCTTTCATACCACTTTCTTTCGATACCCTTGACAGGCTTCAAGCTCGATACCCTGCTCATTATGGTCTACCCGACTTTCGACTATACCCTCCTGGTGACTGTTCGCGCGTTGGCAACCTGGTTGCCTATATTTTTTAGGGACATACAAAGGTGACTGCGGGGGTATACCGCGGTACCTAGGACAAACATCGAGCCATGCTTTGTAGAGTATACCCAGAGGGTTCTTCCATGTTCGAGTTGCACTTGCACCGGTAAGTTTCTCTAGTGTTGGTTGTTGTAACTGTTCTTCCAATTAATTTAGTGTTTCCCTTTCTTATCTTCTAGGGACTTTTTTAGTGTGTGTTACTTTTGAACGTTTAGACTACCCTAGAGTGTATTTGATCTTCTCACACAGTGGAGGATCACGAGCTCTGTCGATCACGAAGGCTTATTGGCCTGTCACTGGTTACACTGGAGCCACCCCCGCCACCACTAAGGCGAAATCTAGACCAACAAGGGTTTTTTGAAGCGATCGGGTCACAAGAAATTCTGCCCGACCAACATCCAAAGGAATTGATCGTTTTAGACCTTGGAGCACAAACTTTTCATCTAGTTGAAACCTCCACCACTAATATTTTAGCACCCATCACCGTACCGATTCATCCTTACTTATACCAAACATTGTTGCACGCAACAATGGAAACAAATGTTGTTGCTCCTTCTGGGAATTCTTCAATTCCCACTACGGTTGTCACCACAGGAGAATTTCCACCTCCTAACCCACCGTCATCGGTCCAATCCACCATGGTCTCGACCACAACTACATCGCACAGTGGCCCGATCTCGTCTTTGGCGGCGGCCACAACCCCTTTCACACCAAGTGCGACAAGCCCTCCATTCTCATACAGGATGCCTAGTTCAGGTACAAGTCATGTACTTTCCTACTCCACTTTACAAACTTCAGGTCTGGGGGTAGGAAGCTCTAGTGCTCCTCTGCAAGGTCACATGGGGGGAACTCCTACTCCTTTTAATTATTTCCCTTATAGAGGAGGTCATATACCTCCTTCATCCCCTTCACTCGGTGGCTTGCATCAGTAATCTGTCGGGAAACCTACACACCATAGTTTATTTGGAGCAGGGAGTCAAGGACCACCTTTGCATAGTATGTTGGTGGGTTCGACACCATTTTCTTTGATAGGAACGTTTGGTAACAACACCTTCTCGTCAGTTGCCTTCCCGACTGGGGGCAATCCTAGTTTTGGACAATCAATTCCTATGCAGGGTACTATTCCTGCACAGGGGGCAAATCTAGGAACTTCTTCCACACCAGGGCCTTGGAATTCTTGGCAGGGATTCGTTCCCTCGTTCAGAATGTTGATCTGGGGTAATTCTTTCCACAATCAATGGAACCCCAGACAAATTACTATGCCTATCCACACGGGACCGACATGGGGCAACCCTTCCTAGAGTCCTTCGAATATAATGCATGCCCAACCATCTATGTCCTATTTTGGAAATCAACCGACGATGTCTCCACATACACAAAATCCATACGCTGGATCGGGCCATGGTTTCTACCAGAATCTAGTCCAGCAGCCAAATTTTTCCTAGCAACCTGGTGCCAGTCAAACTCCAGGCTCCTTTTTCCCATGTTATCACCAACAACCCAAACTACCCTTCCTAGCGACTTTTCACTTGCTAGATTTGACAAGGTTGTTGAATGACCCTATTTGTCACGATCTGCATTGGCCTCCTATGCGGACAAAGTTGCCTTCGGACATTCCAAAGTTCGAAGCCAAGCCTAACGAAGATCCAGGAGATCATGTGACTACCTTCCACCTTTGGTGCTCATCTAACTCGTTGAAAGATGACTCTGTACAATTGTGATTGTTTTAACATGCTCTCATTGGGAGTGTCGTGAAATGGTACATTGAGCTTGATCGCTCAAGATAATCTTCCTTTGGTGAGCTGGCAATGGATTTTCTAAACCATTTCCAGCTACATGTGAGATACGACGTTGGCACAGAGCTACTGGTCAATTTCGAACAGACGATAGCGGACCATATCTCTAATCACATCCAAGAATGGAGATGCCAAAAGAGTTTAATTAAGGTACCAGTCCCGCCAACATTCCTTCTTGAGTGGTTCCTTAAGTCTTTAGTCCCACAGTTGTCCAAAGACGTTGCAACGTTGGGAGTATTCTCTGAAGAAGAAGCCATCATGAGAGCTCAACAATTTGAGCTCATCTATTCTCAGTCTAGTTTATTATACAACATTTTTCCAGATGCGCCACGCTCAATACTGGATAAAACTAGACAAAGAGTTGGACCACATGCCACTGGTATTGTTGGTTCAGCACAAACAAAGCCCGCTGAGCAATTGACAAAGCAGTTGCAACAGTTATCTATACAACAGACAACGGCCAGCCAAACTACTACTTTGGCTGGTCCCCCTACCAAAACGTCGGAGGTACACATAGTGCAATCGACTAACCCAAAGGCCACCCAGCAGCCTGAAGGAAAGAAAAAACAACGAAAGAAGGGTAAGGGGGATAAAAAACCTACCGATAATGCTAGCAGGGACAACACTGAGAAATGGAAGGTGAGGTATCCATGCAACTTGTGCGTCGAAGACCACCCAACCCATCTATGTCCTCGGCTTGCAGAAGCCCAAAAGTTTGTGATGCAGCAACATCCTGTTGTGTTGACCAATCCATTTCAACATGGGAAAAATCTAACCCAAGCCTCTGCAAGCACGGAAGGAGGCAGCCAAGAACCCTCTCCATCTTCGAACAACCCCACATCCGCTAACATATATATGGTGAAGGGTGATGCTTTCATATCGACTAGAGCGCATGACTATAGTAAACCAAGCACTTCTGAGAAGGGTAAAGAAGTTGAACTCCCATCTCTTCCTCTACAGATTGAGAAGATGTTGGGAGAAACAATGACATGCATTCCCAAAGGCACTTTCAAAAAACCTTCTCATAACCCAAATGCAAGGGCTGCCCAGAACTACTCTGTTGTGGAAGATTTATCACAAACCCCTTGTGCAATGTCCTCTTTGGAGGTCCTCCAAAGCTGCCCTTCCCAAAGGAAAGTCTTGTTAACCACTTTAGGATCTACCGAGACTTGTAATCTGGGTACAATCATGTTGGATACAACTGACTTAAAACCTTGTCTACCTTACCACGTAGCATTTCAGATAGTAGTGGCTTATCCCATGAAAACTTTTACTCGGAATATCCTCTGCACAGTGGTTGATGAGGGCACCTCTACATGCATTATGTCATTGGCATGTTGGAAGGTCGTTGGCCAGCCCGTTTTGTCTCCATCACCTACTCTCCTCACTGCTTTCGAAGGTCGTTCATTCCGACCACATGGTATCCTTCCCTCTTTCCCCATGCAGTTAGGAGTGAAGAACGTGTGTGTCGAAGTAGAGATAGTCGATGCTCCTCTTGACTATAACATCTTGTTAGGAAAGAGTTGGACTTATTCCATGCAAGTAGTGGTTGCTATAGTTTTTCGGGTCTTGTTGTTTCCACATGAGGGCCGAATAGTGACCATCGATCAATTGTCCTTTTCTGGACCTGACCCTGCATTGGGGGCATCCACGATCCCGATGATTGATAATCCTCAACCGGGTGTCGTCAACGTAGGGGTTGGTTTGTGCCCATCTTTGATGGGTACTTTCGATTACCTGCCCCCTCAAGGTGATATCAAGTTTATATCCAATCACCATAAGGTTGAGATTTTTCAAGTTTCGTCGTTCCGCACGACTTACTTCGACGATCCGTGGATACTTCCTTCCCCATTAGCCACGATGGATGGGACAGGGTACCTGAGCATGTCCATGCCCTTGTCTGCAGCTGAAGTAGCATACTCTTTAGTCCAGCAAGCTTCATCTAGCACTAATCCAACTCCCGCACAAGAGTTCGATCCACTTCTAGAGTTTATTTGGGCTCAGGGTTCTCTTGTTGGCACTGATTCGTTAGACTTGGTCTTTCCCTCTAACGAAGCAATAATTGAAGCAATGACTCATCCGGACAAACCCTGGGAATATCTTTATCATAGATCATACTTCCTCCCAGAGTTAAGCTGAATCAAAGTAGGAGAATTCACCGTGACTATGACGGGATATCAAGCTTGTCCTATTAATATCTTAGCTACCCACGAAGTTTATGTTGAGGGTAATATGGCAACCATCGTTGAAACCATACTGATCAATATCTCCCGAAACCCTAGCATCGTGGAGAATGTTTTTGTCGGAGATGACTGCTCCCTCGAAGAGATTCAAATCTACATAGACCTTTTCAAAGAATTTTGTGATGTTTTTGCCTGGTCTTACGAGGAAATGCCAGGCATCGATTCAAAAATAGTTGAACATGAAATCACAACGTATCCTGATGCCAATCCGGTTCGGCAGAAGGTTTTTCTAGTTAATCCTAAGAAAGAAGCAGCCATTAAGGTTGAGGTTGAGAAATTGCTAAAAGTCGGGTTTATCTATCCTATCCATTTGACCCAATGGGTGTCCAACCCCGTGCCGGTCAATAAAAAACAAGGCATGATTCATGTATGTACCAAATTCCTTGATTTGAACAAGGCCTGTCCCAAAGATAATTTTCCCACACCTTTCATCGAACAGAAGACCAACATAAAACGACATTCATCTGTCCAAATCAAACCTGAAGACCAACATAAAATGAAATTCATCTGTCCATGGGGTACATTCGCATATCGTAAGATGCCTTTTGGTCTCAAAAAAGTTGAATCCACCTTTCAGTGAGCCATGTCTTTTGCTTTCCATGACCTCAAGAATATAGTCGAGGCCTATTTGGATTATTTAGCATCTTGATCTCGCAAGAGAACGGATCATCCCACACACCTCCGACTTATCTTCAAACGTTGTCGCTACTTTCGGATTCGCTTGAATCCAAAGAAGTGCAGCTTATGCGTAGCATCAGGACGATTGTTAGGTTTCATAGTGTCAACAACAGGGATCATGGTCAATCCTCTCAAGGTTGAGGCAATAATTCAGTTGCCCCCCCCACTCACAATCCTTCAACTTCAGAATCTACAAGGCAAGGTGAACTTTTTACGACATTTCATCACCAACTATGCCGAGATCACCAACGGCTTTATGCACTTACTAAAGAAAGATGTTCCCTTTTACTGGGATGATGTGGCTCAATGCTCTTTCGCTGCATTGAAACATGCACTCACCACTGCCCCTCTGCTCCGGCCACCTAACTATAACAAGGATTTCCTATTATATCTGGTTGCGGCAGAGTCAACCATTGGCATGGTCTTATTTTAGGAAGATGACTTGTTCTCAGAATATGTCATCTATTACCTAAGCCGAGGCCTCTTAGGACTGGAACTCAATTATTCTCATACCGAAACACTTTCGTTGGCAGCAGTCCATGTTGTTCAACGGTTCCGTCATTATGTTCTGTTTCACAAGACCACCGTTATTGTTGTTGTGAATCCATTTCAGTACATGTTGACACGACGGGTAATAGGCAGAAAAATAAGTATATGGATAGTCATCCTCCAGAAGTTTGACTTGGATTTCATTTCAGCGAAGTCCAAAAAGTCACTGGTCTTCGCAGAACTTATTTCGGAACTTCCAGTTGAGTCAGGTGATCTTGTACCCGAAGAGTCGCCTATTAGAGGAGATATGTTTTTGATCACCTCTTTGATTCCCTCGTACGGAGATATACTTATCTATCTCTAAACTTTGAAGTGCCCCACTACTGATTCTCATGATGAGGGTCGACGCATACTCCATCAGGCTAAGAATTATCTCATACTCGATGATACATTGTATCGGAGAGGTGTAGATTGCATCCTACACCGATGTCTCACTCACGGAGAAGCAGTTATTGTGCTTAGCGATTGCCATATCAGAGCTTGTGGTGATCATTTGTCTAGGTTGGCAACAACCCAAAATATTCTATGAGCAGGGTACTTCTAGCTGACACTTATCAAGGATTGTATCGAATCGGTCAAAAAGTGCCATCCGTGCCAAATCTTCTCTCGAAAGATGAGGGCACATCCCGCTCCCATGTTTCCTATCATCACAGTTGGCCCCTTCACTAAGTGGGGGATTGATTACACTACATGCAACCCTCCTTCAGCTAGGGGGCACCACTATATCATCGTAGTTGTAGACTACTTCACAAAGTGGGTCGAAGCTATGCCAACATTTAAAGATGATGGAGAGACTGCAGCTCTATTTTTATTCAATTAGATAATAGCAAGGTTTGACGTCCCGAGGGAGATTGTCACTGACCATGGAAATCACTTTCAGAACCAGATGATGATCAAGTTAACGTCAAATCTTGGGCTACGGTAGGAACATTCATCACCCTACTGCCCCCAAGAAAATGGGTAGGTGGAAGCTGTAAACAAAACTCTTAAGACGATTCTACAACGAACTATCAACTCAACCAAGTCAAATTGGCATTTTATGTTATACTTGGCATTATGGTCTTACCGAACATCTATTAAGACTGCAACCGATTTCTCACCTTTTCAACATGTTTATGGGCTGGAGGAAGTCTTTCCCATCGAATTTCAAATCCCGTCTCTAAATTTGGCAGTACAATTACTGCCAGACACTTCTCCGCTTGAAGAACGATTAGTATACCTTGAGCAACGTCGCGATGCGGCCCTAGCCAACGAGGCTCACAAACATAAGGTCAAGTGTCATTATGATAGGTCCGTTCGTCCTTGGATTTTCTCTGAAGGCGACCTTGTCCTGGTCTATGACCAAGATAAGGACCCCCTGGGGGCAGGAAAATTCAAACCCATGTGGTTCGGACCTTTCATCATAAAAGAGGTTCTAAAAAAGGGCGCTTATCGTCTAGTTGATTTTGAAGGGAATGCTTTGGCAGAGCCTAGAAATGGGCTCTACCTCAAGAAGTATTACTCATAGGAAGATCACTGTGGGTAAATTTTTGTAACATATGTATAGTCTTTGTACTATTACTTTTTAGTTTCTTTTAGTGTTATGGATGTGTCGTTGATATTATCTTTCATCACTGTGGCAGATGTCAAGTGATTCCGAGGCGTTCGTTGGGTATGAAAATGGTGCGAGTAGGAACACTCGGAGGCTTGACTCTGTAGCTTGGGTAATCTTTACACCTCAAGGCCAGTTATTATCTTCCAGAGGTATATGCTTAGGTGACACCACAAATAATGTCGCTGAGTATAGTGAAGTTATTGAGTTTCTTTGTGACGCTTTGTCATTGGGTATCTCTCATCTCCGGGTCTATCTCGACGCTCAACTGGTTGTGTCTCAGTTAAACAGAGTATACTGGAATCATGATCCAAATTTACACCGACGATTCCTTAGGGTACGTCTCTTAGAATGAAACTTTGATTATATTACATATTTTCATGTTCCTAGAAGATTAAACCAAGTTATAGATACTCTAGCTAATCAAATTTTAGATTGGCGTCTTGCACACATATGAAAGAACATTAACATAAGCATGTAAATACGTTTTTGCACACATGATCCATAAGACACAAAAGACCAAAAAACCATATATAATATCATAAAGTAACCAGAGTACATAGATGGATGCAAGCGCCTCAAAAATATAACCGATAACGAGTCAAAGGGCTTATGCCTTCAAAAAATATATACAAGTAGTGCTCGTGGCACAACAAAATATCTAGCTAAATTCAAGGCCTGTGGGCCATTTTATACTGGTCCATAGCATTGGCTAAATGCCGAAACAACAGGACCCACGTCCGTGGTGCCCCCACTGCATGAGGCTGCATAGATGGTGGTAGGTCCTCAATCTCTGCCATCGGGACCGTGCGAATGAGCGCAGTAAATTTACGCTCAACCCATCTCAATACCCTCTCAGCCTCCCTGGCTGGAATATCTCCTACTACTGTTGGTCCCCCTGCAGTGGCAGGTGTGGCCCCTGGCCAAGGACAACGCTTGTTCCTCACATAGTCAGCGGGTCGCACTGGTCCCACATCTGCACACAATGAACACATATCCGTCAAATACTCTGGCATAACAAAAAAGAAAAAAATGTTATATATAAAAAAATAACATAAAAATTACATATACAACAAAAAAACTACAAATGTGGAGACTTACCCATCTCCCCTCGCTCCTCACCAGGAGGTACTGGTATCTCAGGGTCTCTCAAAAAATCAATACCGGCATAGGGGTAATCCTTTATAACCGGGATCTGTCATGACAACCACACAAAGAAGTCATCATCGAAGGACTCATTAGTCCATCTGCCACCCTGTCACGGCAGTAATACTGCCCATCTACACATAGCAGGAAGAGAGGCCTGATGTCCTCGTACCACTACTCGAGGACTAAAACTTGAAACTCTCTAAAAAAAGAACGAACACAGAATGGTCCCAAACCCAAAGTTCCTATGTGTCCGCAAACAACAATTTGTCAACTGCCTCTTCATACACTCAAGAAAAGTGGTACTCCAATCAAAAACTTGTGCATTTAAGCACTGGACTGCACAGTTCATTTGTGCACGAGACGCTTGATGTAGAGTCGCAGAACCAGTAATTCGCCCAATAAGCAATACTATCACCTGTAGCGATAAGTTAGTGATCTTGCTTATGGGCACCTGCGTGCTCGCGCGGTCTGTATCAGATGCACAGTATAGGCCTATCAATTCCGCTATGTTATGCGGCCCCGCAGAAAAAGTCTGAAAATTGACTGGTTCCCCTCTCCTGGATAGTCTAGTCAAAAATTAAATGTCCTCGACCATGGGCACCAGTGACTGCCCCTCTAACATGAATGCCTCTGGATCCGGATGTCAGTAGTCAACCAAGGAATTAAGTAGCCTAGGTTGTTCCTGCATGAAAGGACATAGGAAAAACTTGAGTAACCCACATTGCATTAAAGCAGCCACAACATTGGGGTCTTCCCCGACCAACTCATTTACCTCTTCATGCTCTCTTTCTCTCCAATGGACATATATCCTGCAAAACACCAAGGTTCAGGAGAGTTAACCCTTTCTTTTTATGCCTTTTTCATACCATAAGGGGGGTCCATGCATTCTGTAATGGTGACATTCGTGTGTACACGTGGGCAGAAGTTTACTCTGCTTGAATGTACACGTGATCTGTCCAGAGATAGCCCGCGTGGACCTAGGTCCGACCTTTTAAAGGTTGACACCCAACTAAAAAATGAAACCCAATGCACAAATAAAGACATGAAATGCAAGATAAGGGAGTTTGTACTTACTTGGTCCAAACAGAATTTCATTTTGTCCACTATAGCTCTTGGAATCACCGCTTTTGACAAAGGGGGTCTTTGGGCTCCAGAGTCAATTTCCAAATCAACAATGGTGATAATGAGCTGCCATCTTCTATTTATAGACTTTTTGGCCTCTTTTTGTCACTTTTTTGGCCTCCCTTATCATTTTCTTTATACCAAAAACCATTTAGAGTGATTCAGGAGTTGCATAGGAGGGATTTGATCGGGTATTGGGACAATTTTTTTTGAGTTTTGAGTATTTTTCGACGGTCCGTGGAAAAATTTTCCGATGATCAACTTGAACATATAGGTTAGGTTTCTACCCTGATTTTTGTATCTCGTTGTCTTTTTCCTTTTCCATAGGATCGATCCCACCAAGTTTTGACACGGAACCATCATCTTTGCTTTAGAAGTATCACAACTTGGTGGTAGAGCTTACCCAAACATGGATGCCCTAGGTAGATCCTGGTTGCATTATGGTATTCATGTTGTTTCTAAAACACTGTAGGCTTAGGAGTCCTTATAGTTTTTCCTGAATACGAGTTTGAGCCTAATTTTCACGATTCTTCTTCACTCTTGACCTCACCCTCAGAACTCCCAAAAAATAACGGGTCTTCTTTTAAGCCCTTTTTAGACCCTCTAAACATGAAAAGATTGTCGAGCGATCTTGTGGCCTTTCACGCTTGTTAAACTGAAATTTGAAGTCACATCTGTCCGGTGGTAGTTTACCCCTTTTTCGGTCTGAAAAGTCAACTGTATGAACAAGGGTATACTCTATGGAACTTCAGCTCTATAGAAGAGTACTCTCAGGTATAATTTTATCCCTTTTTCGGGCCTGAGGGACTAAACTTACGAAGAAGGAACCCCCACAGAGTCCATAGTTACGCTCTTTTCATACTCCCTAAAATTGAAAAGATCATCGAGTGACCTTATTCTTTCACACTCGTTAAATTGGTCCAGAAGAACATTCCTGATGAAGTCCATAGTTAAGCTTTTTTCAGACTCCTTAAAGATGAAAAAATGGTCGAGTGATCTTGTCCTTATCACACTCATTAAAATGGTTTTGAATAGACGTCTTGTCGGCACTAGTTTATCCCTTTTTCGAACCGACTAGACTATCTTTGAAAAAGGTACCCCAATGGAGTCTCCTTTTATGTTTTTCAGACTCTCTAAATATGAAAAACCACCGAGCTTACCTTTTCTGGGCTCGTTAAAACTTACATTTAAGGACGTTACCATTGTGTGTTTTGTTAATCGCGTTTGCATATCTTATACGCCAACCTTGTAACAGTTTGCTTCTACGTTTTAACACCCTTGGCCCCCGGAGGATTTTTCCCAAGTATCATTATTTTGAACATCAGTCTTGTCCTTGTGCCTTGAACTTGTATGTTTGCAACACTCGTTCCTCCATTGTAATGTAAACATTCATTTATTCTTTTTTCCAAAATTTTTGAAAAAGACAAAAAAATCAAATATACCCCAAAAAGAGGAAGGGAAAAGTATTTTCTTTATTGGTAGCATAATGAGTCGCCCTTGGATAAAGCACACCTGTCCATTTGTTCATCAAACTATGGGATGTAGTACGACCTTAGGAAGTTGTTCTTGCTACATAGAGTTGTATCCTCCTCTGTTTGGTTATTCTTCCAAACATATGGAAATTTTGTGTTGCCTCCTACTTCGTAAACTTATGATTAATTCCATGCTGCCTAAGTCTCATCATTTGTCGTGTTGTTGTCCAAGGGAAGTTTCTACCAAGCCTGAGTCGACCCCTCTACAATTTGTCTCTTTCCCTCATACCTGGCCATCCTGAATGTCCAATCAAGTCCTTGTTTGAAATCAATGAAGCCTGCAGTCTGATTATCAAGATTATCTAGTCCATGACCGACAAGCCATCGAAGACCTCTGGGTAGTGAATTCGTACACTCATATTACACTCCTACTTTGAGTTTTGAAGATTTTGAAGTTGTTTCTCGAGCTCTGAAGATCTCATCTCCAGCCATCAGACTGTATCAGCTTCTAGAAGATGGATACTCTATATGTATATCTTTTTTATTTCAAGATGTAGCTTCGTTGTGTATTGTTTACGGTTACACTTTATATAGTTATTTGACATGGATCTATAGTGTATTTGATTGGTAGCCATGATTCTATTTTATCCTGAGCATGGGTATGCCTGCCTCGGTGAAACATTTGTTATTTTGCAGACGGTGCCTCCCGATTCCTGGTCCCTGGGCTCACTTGTTCAGCACATCAGTAAAGATTGGTAATGTATTTCGGCCATAAAATTATCTTCTGACCTCACACATTAGGGGGCATCTGTTATAACCCTAAATTGCACCATACATTCTTACTTGGCATCAAGCCATCTCATATCCCTTCTTTGCCAAAAGCACTGCTGAACAACTCTTTAAAAAACCTCTTTTATAAGGGCCCACGCACCCTACTCCATTACTGCACGCGTGTAGATGCTAGCTGACCTAAAACAGCCCACGTGGACTGACAAAAGAACGAAAAAAGGAAAGTTGTCGATGGAACACGGAGCTTTGGGTGAGTTAACTGAAACTCTCGACCATGCATGGCCGAGGGTTGGTCCAAATACCTAGCTTCTTCTATCCTATAAAAGTAGGGCTAGGGGTCCCATTTGGAAGAGGAAAAAGAGAGTAAAGAAACTTTGTCCAATTGCATATTCCTATTGTCCCAACCCTTTATCCATCCTTGTGCAAGAAGAGATACTAAGCAAATAAGTTGGAGGACAGTTGAAGAGGAGCCCAGG